>JAVTVY010031910.1:0-129739 GCA_036873755.1 Hanleya hanleyi | reverse complement strand
TTTCCACAGTATGTCCGTTTTCCCCTAGTCCAGTGAGTGCAAAAACTTGTCCGAACCATATCTGAATAAATATTGAGGCCAGGATTCTGAAAACCGCTGCAAAGTCATGTTCGTCTGTCTATGGAGAGGGAAAATGTCTCAGTTGGATCTGATGCCATACACAGTCAGAAATTGGTGATGGCTCATCGCCATTTATCGGTGACGAGGCCCTGTCACCATTTATTGGTGAGGACAAATGATGGCGCGGTAATTTCATCAACAATTATCGCTGACGGGCCTGGTCATCACCAATAAATGACGATGACCACCAATGGTGATGCTAAAATATGGTGATGGCCCTTACTCATCATCACTTATTGGTGACACTGTCGTCGCCTATTTTAGTAATAGCCATCACCATTGTTTTGTCTGTGTACATTCAACAATTTCTTATAACGTTGGTTCTGAGACTGACTTGGCTTATCATGGTGGTGTAAGTGAGGAGTTAAAGCTGGCAAAACAAGTATGACTTGGAAACATAAGAACGAGAAAAAGAACAAAACAAAACAAATATGCATAAGCATTAGGCGCATTCGTCATTTATTATATAGTATATAAAATATATTTGGAATGTCGAGACATCAGTTACAAAATATATATTTAAGTATATAATACAATACCGTAATGGTAATTTATATAAAGATTAAACCGGATTGATGGAATCACTCGTTCACAGAGCATTCTGTTATCTGTCATGCTAATTTGGAAATTGAAATAATAAGAGAAATATACGTGGAAAGTGAAATTAATGGACATATAATGTGTGGTATATACATTTTGGGTTGAGAATCTATTAGTCATGTAGCTAGGCATTAGAAATCCCCAGAATGGCTCGGGCTCTTATCCTTCACTTAGAGGTTTATTCTCCAAAAATACCTAAGAGGATTATCAGAGTCACTATATGTACTATTGAAAGCTCAATGAAAATTACATGTGAAATAATGCTTATCTGTACACCTCCCATGTGTTCTGGTTACAAAGAAGTTCCTATCAAATTTAGTAAACTCAAAACTTCGAATTCTTCAACGACTAAATCTTGATACTGTACAAAAGTTAAAAAAATAAAAAATAAAAAAATATTAAAAATAATACATCATCAACTCCATCTTTGAACAAACCATATTTAATTATTAAAACATACTTTACAAAGCCTGTCAGATGAGAATAAATATTGACAATGTGTACAATATTCGGGCAGATGTCATGAATAAAATGGCGTTATGTCTGTACCAGCAGATACATAATAATGATGATATATGCTTGATTATATATATTCAGCTTTGATGATGTATGCTCTCCATGCTGTTGTAAATCAGCAGTATACGACGGTATCCCATATTTCAAAAAAACTACAAGTGACCCATACTTTTTACAGCTTTTAACACATCCAAATATTCCATTATTTTCAGAAAAAGATATATAAATATTCTCTTAATTTGTAAAGTTCTAGGAGAAAACAAATATCCATAAAATAAATGAAATTGCCCAAATTTCAGAAGGGTAGAAAGACAGAGATTGCTATCATATAGAATGAAAGTAAGAAGATCTACTAATTGTGCTCCAGGTGAAGATCTCGATCATCCAGGAAGACGTCATGATTAATGAACTGTAGAGATTTGTGTGACCTCGTACCCAGTGAACCATTATACGTGTGACCGTTGTCAGAATCAGTGCGAGTCCTGTATAATTTACGTAGTTTCTTCAATTTCTTGTTCCTGTAATGGAGAATAAACAATAAACAGAGATGCATGAATTTAAGTCTTGTGCTGGGAAGACAAAAGGTATTTTTTCATTGCTCAATCCAATTGCGGCAATTGTAACAATTGCTGCATTTAGCATTGAAGGGATTATCTTGGATGTAGTTATCCCCTTCTCGACTTCGTTATATTGTATGCATTCAATCCCTCTTCATTGTGACGCTTGGTCGTTGGAATTTCCAACATGTGACAAAGATATTTCAGACCCACCTCCCCAAAAATCTGACAATAATTGTTTTTATATGTAAGTCTACTGCTCTAAGCTTGCTTGCTTTCACACAAGTTGTCTTGTGTTCTTGTGCGGGGATTCACCGGAATGACAAACACAGACTGGTAGGCGGTTGACCAATGTCCAGCCCTGCATTTCAAGAGAACTTGAAATAGGACTTAACGATTAAAGGAGGTTTGATCCTATGCTGATCTATTCTGGTGTTACATGACGAACAGCGTCTTCTATGCCTACCAGTTACTTCTGAAAGCAACCACCAAGGATGGTGGAACAGTGTCTCCCAAAAAATAATTCGAGCGGTAAAAATGAAATAATCATTAATTTGTCTTGACGGTTTTCCGGAGAATGACAAATGAGATAATCATACTATCCGAATGCACCAGAACGCAGTATTTTACATCCGAAAATTAAAAAAAAAAATCTAGGAGATTCTTATGTAGTTAGAAAACCATCTAGTTTACATCTAGTTTCGAAAAATAGACAGGGGCATGCAGACAATAACATGAGACTCGGAAATGAGTTCCGGATCTATCAAATTTTTACGTTCATGCACAAGTCTAAATTTTTTTACAATTCGAAAATACATTGTCAAACTGTATAAGAAAGCACGGTTTTACATGTAGATTGAAAACAAAATTCCAGAGGCAGAGTTCCGCTCCAGTTATATCACTCAACAAAGGTTCTTCAAAATCAACATATTCAGTCAAAATGAACCAGAATGCGCCATTTTTCTAAATTTAGATATAAATGTCACAGATGGACCAATTAGAAGGAAACCAAAAGATCCACTTCAAAAACTTCAGTATAAAAATACAGTCCTCAAAGATCGGAAATATGCTGTCAAAATTCATCAAAACGCGCCATTTCACGTCTAGATTTTCCAAAAAAAATCTGGGTACCTCCACAAAGCAACTACAAATACGAGCTATAACTGAGTGATGATTTACAAAATTTTTTCATGGGAAATAGGCCACAACGCGACTTCAGCCGCCTATGATCCCAGAGCTTCCGGGCCTTGACCACGCCTAACGTCTTGGGATAGAAGCCTCCCCCCGTCCCTAATCGAAAAATGCTTCCGCCGTGGCTGCGTCACTAAATGGCATACCATGAATACAATCATCAATATGAATATCAAAAGAGATCAGGTAGGAAATTAAAATTTCACACATTTTATAGTTACACCAGCAGTATATGTATGAAGGTCCGAGATATGCAGTGTCATTCGGAATTTGCCAACATCTGATTCATTTTCAGAATTTGATTGAGATTTCTTTCTTCTGAAAATCGTGTTCACAAAAAATGAAAATTCTCAATATCTGAATCTGCAAATCAGATCAGGTCATTTTAGGGTCGATATGAAGAGCTGAAGGAAATTTCATTGGTATGTTGAATAGTTTTGTACAAGCGCCTAGTCCGTAATCAGCCGTAGTCCGCGTCCATAATTCAATGACCTAATTCATATAATTGCATTAGCACAAAATTAAAAGAATAAATAATAGTATACATAAAACTAGACTGGTTTCTTGCAAGAGAGAAGCGGTCAACAGTTTTCAATGATGCCGGCATGACATCATGATGCTCTAAAAATATCAAATCCGTATCGCTGATCAGTATTCCTAATCCATATGATTTTCATTGTAAACTCGTTATCTAGATTATGATGTACCAGGTATCTCAGTCACGCTTTGATTGTGACTGTTCATATGAACACTTTGAGGATCTTGAAATATATGGGTTCATACGGCTCCTAGTTGAGCGGAACTAGCGCCATAGATCTTGCACGCTCCGCTCGTATTTTGCTATCAGCAAGCGATAATTATCGCGATATTTGAGAAACTTTGAGTATAGGCGCTTGATGATATAGCCCTGTTTTATAAGTTTCTGCAATAATGTTTTGTGACGTTAATTAAAATCGCAACATTTAACACAGGATTTAGCAAATGCTACTCGGCGAGATATGTATACACCATTTGCAGTTCCCTCTGATATATTACTGTCCAGATAGAGATAGTTTACAAAGTCGAAATTGTAATCATCTCTTTTGTCGTAAACTCGAAGAGAGAGAAGGCCCGCTTCATTTTTATAGAGATATAGGTCTAAATAAGAGTGTCGTTAGGGCCATCTGTAGTTTCCTTCCAATCCAGTGAAGGTGGAAATATATCCTTCACTGGGTCATTCATATGGAGACTATCCACAGCAAGAAGATCGTCAATATAGCGTTTGGTGAATGAGAAGGAACGGGCTTCAAAACTGTCTGATTTTGAAAGCGTATGCATATAGTCGTAATATATTCGTGAGTAATATTGCTGATAAATTTAGGACGGGCGAGCACAAGTACAAACACAGACGATCAAACACTGGGTACTTGATACCAGGGGCCGGTCTTACAAACCTTGCGTAGCTTATACACATAATGTAAAATTAATGGTGACGTATGTAGAAGGTATATGCAATCATGGTAGTTACGAAGAACGAAAGTTTAAGCATAATTTTTAAGACCTGCCCCAGAGCCGTAATTCATGCATGGTATGAAGATGATCACAGACTCATATATGTAATTAAATACCTTAAGAAAAGTATATATACCTGTACACGATACATCCTAGTATACCAGCTATGATTAGTACGACAGCACCAGCGATGACAGAAGGGACCACAACAGCCAGGAGATCGGCCATCTCTTGAGCAGTGGTTCCATCCCCAGTCTCACACTCGACAGCTGACGAGGCAACAAAAAGACGTTATTTAATTCACACCGTGGGAAATCAACTCAAACTATCAAGTACTCCCTTACAATTCAGCAGTGTAACTTTATTGCTGTGGTGCATTGCATATCTATTATCCACCCACTGACAGTTGTTGATTATTTCAGTGATTCCACTGCCGAGACCTAAAAAAATTAGTGCAGACAGTAGATCACTGGAATTCCACTGGCAGTGGTGTGTCCAGTACACCTCCACTTCTCATTAATGTATATAGTTTAGCGCAGCATAGCTGTTTTCACGGCATTTAAACCCCTGGGCTCCTGTCCCAGATCTACTAAACTGCAGATTCACTGCTACTGAGAAATTGTAACTTTGCATTTTATTGGTCATCTCTGACCAATAGGAAGTCATTCATTGGACTGTGGCAGCAACAAGAAAAACAAGGACAACAACAGTTGTTCTTTGTGAAACCAGCTTGCAGTTTCATTTGTCCATTGGGCACCATGATATCTGATAAATGGTTTCAGAC
This sequence comes from Hanleya hanleyi, assembly GCA_036873755.1. NCBI lineage: Eukaryota > Metazoa > Mollusca > Polyplacophora > Lepidopleurida > Hanleyidae > Hanleya > Hanleya hanleyi. The sequence goes on along the minus strand of JAVTVY010031910.1, from coordinate 124,480 downwards.
CTTGGGATGTTGACGAAGAATTCAGGGAATTTTGAGTGGAAATAGTTGTGCAGTGCCAATAACAAATATGGTATATGAGCTACGACTGCCAGTAAACGTCCAGCGTTTCAGTTATGTAAATGCTTTCAACAGTGGAGAAACAGTGGTCATGACTGCATTGCAAACATCACTTGCAGTTTGCGTGCAGTCTACTGGAAGTAGTTTTGCAATGAAAATACCAATGTGGTATATATTCAAATGAGTTCCAATGACTTCCAGTTTCACTGCCAGTGGAATAACACTGGACTTCGTAACTCTGAAACCCTTAAAAGGGTGGGGTAATGTTGTGGTGGAAAACGATGCCGGTGTGGAGGCTAAGAATTTCCGGTGGCTACCATTGTCCGGCTCCTATCTTTTAATCCAGCTAGGACATTCTTCTCCACATTGAATATATACATGTATGTCCGTCCTTACAATAAGCAAAAGGATATGAAAAGGGACACTAATCACCAGGACAATCCCAGCCATCACACTGGTGCACAAGAAGTCATATAATCTCACAGACAAATATACAGTCTGCATATTTCTAAAAACAACACAATAACCAAAAGTGATCCCTATGATCATTTACCACGTTTTTGTCACTAGCCACTGAGTTGTGTTTACAAAGTTTTCCTCACATACCTTTTGAATTTGACCAGTCTGTCTGCGAACTGGAAGGCGTGCAGACTTTGCAGTTGTCAGTGGGTTGAGACTGTGCGCTGGTATAACACTCCTCCTCTATCAGACAGGCATCTGTAAATGTTCATTTTTCACCTTTCAACATCTAGCATATAATAACCGATACCTGGATCTCAAGTTAGACAGAAGATTCCTCTTTTTTGTAAACGCAGCATAGAAATCCGTGATATATGTTCCGAAAGATTATATCTGAATTATCGATATTAGTGAATTAGTGGAGGGCGTCTAAATCTGTGAAGTTTATGTACAATAGGTTCATTCCAAATGAATAGTAGGATTAGTTCATTCCAAATTATTAGGTTGCTTAATCAACCTAAATTTTGGGTCACTAAATTACTATAGGCTCGATTTTAGTTGATTCTCACCAGTCTGTATTGACCAGGCAGTCTGTGAGCTGGAGGGTTCACACTCTCGACATGTCTGGTTCAATCCAGTACTGTAACAATTGCCCCCTATAATACATCTGTCTGCCTGCATAAAGTAAAGAGAAACACAATATAAATACATCTGTCTGCCTATACAAAGTAAGCAAATACACAATATTAAATCTTCATGACATTAGAATGATACAGGCTGCCAGTGATGGTCTTTCAAATGGCACTAGCTCCTTTGGGAGATAAATTACTTCTGCTGCTAATCATGTTCCGCATGGCAAGCACCATTTTCGTCTGAGCATGAATCCTACTGAGCTTAGCAGTATCCCTGGTCTGAGCATGGCCCGGGGTGGATCCGAATGTCATGCAACCCACTGAAGCGAATTCTGTTTCGGGGTGCCTGGCAAATTACACCATCAGAAATATATATGGCCTGTACTCAGTGCATCACTCAAACAGAAAGCCTATGTATACTATGAACGTAGATATATATGGTTCACAGCTGACCGTTAGTGAAAAAAATAGTGCCACAAATGGATACCAAACTACTGTTTTTTAGGGTTCCCAAGGCGTGGAAATTTGACAAATTACAACTGAAGCATTATTAAAGCCAACAGCTCAATGTGGTTATCTCCCCTGTCCACTTCATAGTTTTGGTGCATGTAATATTTAAATTTCTGTGGATCAGAGAAAACGATAAGCAAAAAAAGGAAAGAAAGCATTTTTGAATACAGAGAAATTGTTATGTAAATGATTTGACCACAACTGTATTTTAGAAACTTATACAAGACGGCCCATAATAGATATTGTTGGAATTAAACCATAATATAGATGGACCGAACAGTGGATGGACAGACAGACGAGAACGAAATCAATATAAAATTTTCTTAACTGCTTTTCAATATTATGTGTCTTTGTGGATTTATGCTGGCAGTCCTAAGAACCATTTGATTTTGCGAATTTTTATTTATCTTGATACGTGTGCATATAAAACACGTTTCTCCAATGACAAGTGGGATTCTCCAAAGAACATTTTGATATATGCCTTTACTAAAAGATTAACAAAATAAGAGACACTTTTCCATTACACCACTTTCAAGTAATTGCCATTGCGTCATTCTCTTAATGATGTGTGATAGAGACATGAACAGTGATAGGACATGAACAGTTGAACGCAGGACATGAACTGTTGGACGTACTTTTATGGAGCAGGACACAGGGCTGATGGTACAGTCAGTACAGGGACCGTGTATGATGAATAGAGCTTTCTCCTCACTCCTCGTGATGGCGTCATTGCTAACTGAGATCAGATAGCTGTTCTGGTCTGGAATATTGCACTCCACCTCATACCTGCTGATAAATGTCGCAGCTCCAGTCTTTACCGCTATATTACTGCTGGTGTAGCCATCTTTGTTCACCTGTCAAAACGCAACAACAATATATATATTGTTTTGATTTATATACAACAGCATTGTTAGACGATGCCTGAAAATGTCAATCACAGTTCTCACCCACCCTGCTGTAATCCCAGTAACCGACAAACATGCATAGGTCATGAAATCGAAATCTGGAGATAAGGGTTTCCGCTGTCAGTCATATGAACATTTGTCCGCATAAGCCAATGAGAGTTCGCAAGTTTCCAAATTTCCAATCCGCACCTTCTACAGCGTTAATTATTTATTCTGAGACTAAAAATTGTAGAACCCCATCTCGTGTAGACTACTAAAGCAGTGTGGTTACAATAGTTCACCTTACATTATCTCCAGCTTTAACTACGGAATTCATTCTGGGACTAAATTTGCATAATAATATACATGCAGCCTGTGTGGGATCCTTGTGAACAGCCATGTCCACCAACATGGTTCACGAAGTCCGCTGGGTGTCTGGCTGCCAACCTGAGGCTCAAAAGTGTGACAGAATCTCGCTAACAATTCATCACATTTTAATCTCAATTCTGCTTCACAATCTCTCTATTTACTGGAGAAAATATAATTATTCTACAAGCAAAGAGATTTTTTTCAACCCACTGGCAAAGTGTTACGTATTCGAATTATTTTTAACAAAGGCAGAAAAAGTGAATCTTTTCGAATTTAATTGGAAACGCGAATTTTTAGAGAGATTACCTTAATTCTACATATATTTATATCATTACTAGAGATTTTCGTGATGATTCAACATTGGAAGGCTTTTCGAAAACAAATAACCAGCAAATGTATACCTCTATGATCATTTAGTTATATTATTTCATTTATAAGCATGTATTTGGCTGATATATGCTTAATTTTGGAAACGGGATGGAAAATGTGGATATTTCCCCGACAGGGCAGCAATGTGGACCATTCCCTCTTGCATTCTGACTGGGAGCAGGGAGATATATCCGTCTGGGAGACATGCTGCTGACAAGGAACCGTCTCATTATTGATCACGATCTCTCAGAGGAACCACATGTAAATACCTATCAATACATTTACGTCTCAATATAACACGGTTCATCCACATGGTCTGTGTTAGAACTATTCCAGAAAAATGAAGGGTGAGGTGGGGGAAGGAACCAGATATTGCATTCTATGAGTTTGTTTAAATGCGTTCCGGTCCTCCCATACCTATTTACCAATGTCCAACAAAAAAATAATCCTTGACATGAGCTCTCTAAATCATGACACAAACATGCATGCAGAGTGATGGTCAATTACCCCCCTCCCCATAACAACAGTGACACGATTAGAGAAAGGGTATGCACATACCTGAATCTGTTCCAAATGGCATGCTAGGGAGAGGCTTTGTATAAAGTTATCTCCATATACGGACGTGGATGTGCAAAACGATGGGTTCTTCAGGCAAGTCCTTGAACTGGTCTCCGCGATAACTTGTGGCTTATCGCTGGTAGATAGAGAGCAATTGAATCCTACATACCCAGAAGAACATTTACACGTACCTGAAATCGACAACATTTATTTACATTGAGCAACTCATAACAACTAGATAGAGTCGATCGAATACGATCGAGAAGGCATGAAATTTGCACATGAAGTTAGGTAAGCATTCATTGTTTCTAAGATAATAATCACAAGCAATATATTGTGGCGAGTTATCCACATGTACCCAAGGATTTATTAAGCTGCACTTTGTGAAAACAAAATTTCAAGCTGGCCTCCAGGTGGAGTCACCTATGGTGTAGCCAATGTAGACGGAACGATTCTAGCAAGATATCCACATATCAAATTCGAAAAGATTTCATTAAGGCATCCTATGTTTAGAGTCCAGAAACAAAATGTCACGTTGGTCCCAGGTGGCGCCACGTATCGACATATGTGGATGGGACACGATTCCAAATGACATCGTCTTGCATGGCATGCACTTAACAAAATTAAGAAAGAATCCGCTCCGTCTTTCTAAGTTAATTGTATTGAAGCAAAATTTAAAGCTGGTACCACCTTCGGCATACGCGGACGGGAAGCACCCCTTATCCGTTATGACATTCTAATTTATTGCCCGGGGATGAAATTTCAAGTTTGGCCTTCAACAACGAGGTGCATGTGGACGAAACGGAATACCAAGCAACGTCTTATGGCAAGATATCGATATTCCAACTTCGGAAAGAATCTGTAGTCCCATTTTGTGTCGATGGGCATACGCGGAAGCGAGATCTTGAAGCATGATATCCATGCACTAAATCTGGAAAGTATATGTTACGCCATTTTAAATTTGGTGTGAGAAAAGAAATTCCAGCTGGCCCCCATGTGTCGCCATCTATGGCAATCTCAAGTTAAATCTTGTGAACAGTCGAAGTGCAATAAGGGGACAATACAAGTGGTCAGGACAGTATGGATGTATTCAAACTGAATGAAACTTGGGTCCTAGTATATGATAATGGACTCGAGACTGGATAGAAACACTGGATAAAAATCAGTAACGAGCTTTCTTGGTGAAGGCGCGCGGAGAATTCGATAAACCGAAGGGCAAAGCAACAGCTGTGACTGCTGGCGACCGACCAAGAAATGGAGGTACTTGTGATACAGGTTAATCTAGATGTACAGGTAAACATCCCGAATACTCTTGCTTCACCAAAGCACTACTATAAAACAGAAAGACTTCATGCAATATGAGACACAAAACAATCCTTGCTTAGCCTTCCTAGGTTTATAACCATACGCACTTCCAGAGTGCATTCTCGGGTACAAGAGACACCGAAGAATGTACCCAGGAGATAAGGTCCCTTGGTGAAAGTTTTGATCACGTGTTACTCAATTTTTTTGTCGACTGACAACTGAATCTCTTGAAGTTGTCTTTGGCGTTATCATACGCGCGACGGATTTGAATGAAAGTCAAAGGCGGCTTCATATAGGCAATGCGATAGCCATACTGGACTGACACGCCCTTAGTACCTGCCAGTTTCGCCAGAACCATTCTTACTCCCATTAAGGGACATGGAGCTGAGAAATAAGCGGAACCCCATGTGCCGCCAAACAGTTAGAGAGCGGCCCAACGTAAAATGATTATTGATTCATCTCGCAGGATGTCCCCTTATCATCAGCTTTTGTAGCTGCTGGCCTGACTTAGTAGACTTGCCTGTCAAGGACTAATTGCTCTTCTTCGCTGGGGGAGCAGAAGCTCTATAATCAGATTGCCTCTTGGTAGCAAAGACAGTGGTAGCCACCCCCGACTAGGTGGTTTAGTCAAATTAGTTCTTAACATGACACAAGGGGCTACACAGGGAAGTGAACAATGGTGAAATCTAAACACCGGGGAGACATTTGTGAGGCATAGGAAAATTGTACAAAAAATTGGGCTCAATATTCTCCAATGGTTCCAGAGATAATGACGTTGGTAAAGGGTGGAGGCAGCGGGGACAGATCCTTTTTTCATAAAAAACGTAGAACTCAAGTGACGGAAAACGTCGAATAATGAATAGCTTTGAGACAACATTAACGATTTGAACGATTGAAGTCAACAGTCTTGTACGAATGAGAGGTTTACCATCATTTTGGCAGGTGCCCCTTTGATTACAGTTAGCTGAACAGAGCGTGAGGAGGAAATCTTTGGGAAGAGAAGGTGGTTGCCCATTTGTGGCATCCTCCCACACGGTAGTGTTTCTCTTCAGTTCCAAGTTACATCTTAGTTGCACTGCTGACAGTGTAGACTCACGCCACAACAAGTCGTCCGTCAGCTGGAAACAGAAAGTGAAAACCTGGTGAAGCGACAAGCCTTTAAACATCAACAAATGACATGGAGACAATTTTCAGGTTTCATTTCGCTGGTTTGAAAAAGTGTTACTGTGCATCGAAATGAACTCGAATCTTAAAGTAACTATCGCTGAACGCGACGTTAAATCATAATTCTCTCTCTCTCTCGTAAAGCAACGCATGCATTAATGTCAATCTCTGTGCAAAATCAGAGCACTGAGAATTCGGGAAGTCATCCAGTTTAGACAGACGTACATAAAGACAGAAACAGCCAGATGAAGGCTCGCTTTGCTGAAACATTGCAAGCCAAAGGTTTAGATTCTATGTTTCAATAAGCACATGTAGACAACTGTATAGACCTCTCCGTGAAGACGATAATACTCACGAGGATATCAGTCACGCAGTTTTTGATGTCCTCGTCAAAGCCATCAGGGAGGATCTGTAAGCATGGGTCATGAGCATTGGACATGAGGATGAACTGCGCGCAATTTGAATTAGCATCTGCATAGGTAATACCACTCTGTGTCGGCCATGTGTGATCCTGAAATATAAAGAAATCGTTCTCAATGTTCTATTTTCTCAATGCAGAACTGAAATGACATTATATTTGGAATCTCACCTTCCATTCCAATACAGGTCCAAGTACACTACAGACAAGGTAAACATTTTCAATGTGCAATATGGTCATCTGCATGACCAAATCACAGAAGTAGCAATTTGGATAGAAGCAATATTTACATTATTCATTCATTTATTAACGAATAATATTAACATTTGGGAAAACTCCTCATCTATATTTGAAAATGTTATGTAATGATCTGCAAGGAGATCATCCGAGCATTATTGTGTGTGCTGGGTTTGAACCTAGCTAGATAGGCACCATGATTGACATCCAATTTTTGTTCACTCCTACCGGCAACTTCCTCCAAACAGAAGGTAGCGATGCGTCTCAAGACAGGGGTGCTTTCGTGAACAGTGATGGTCAGAAGATTAAATGATAAAGGGTTGAAAGCCAAGGATATGCAAACAACATTTACCTGATGCAAATGCTTCATGCGTCTTAGAGATTAAGATTAGGGAAAGTTAACGGAAGTTAAATCACTGAATAACAGAAGTCGTTTGTCTGGTTTCCGGATTATATTCAGTGTACAGATACATCCTAGTCGATAGCACCAAACTACTAAACAAACCCCAAAGCTATTCACATGGAGATTCACGGATATAAGGGTAACCTGCCCAAATGACAAACGATAGTCACTATCTCCGTAACAAACTCTCGCATTCATTGGCGGATAACAGAGTTTGAAATGATCATATCAGGTCAAATTGCGACAAGCGACTTTGGATAATCACAAAAGGGTCGACAATATTTTTGTGATATGCTGCCGTTAAAACCACACGCACTACTCCACGTTCGTTGATCTCGCGTCGCAATCTGCACACAACCACTGGGCACGTAGTTCTTCTTCTTGTGGCTGATTGTGTTGTTCTTTCTGCGATTCAGACACACTTGAATAGATGAAGTTTAACTGAAGATTGAAAGATACTATCCATAAACTGTGCGAATGGTGCAGCCAACCAGATGGTTGTAGCTGGCAGATGTCCCATGATGCATTGACTTTCTTGAAAGGTTTCAGGGGCCGTGTGGTTATGTCATCCAAGTTGCCACATGAACAGGTACAATAAAAGCGTACCTGAGATACAACACATATCACGAATCGTTAGATTGTTGGTATGTGCTTTAGAATAGGTTAACCATTAGACTATACTGTGAAGTCATGTGGCTCTGTCAATATGTCGGCACCTCTTCGCACTTCCCTTGTATGTGTTGTAATCATCAATGTCTATATTTACCGTTGGGGTGTAGTCGGGATCGTACGTAAACTCGTTGTCCTGCTCGATCGTTTGTCGCCGTCGACGTAGAGAGATCTGGGACTGTTGTTGTGTTGTCTGGGCTTCCTCTGCCTCTTTGATCTCATCAAGGACTTCCTGTACCAGAATCTGAGTAATGTTAACACCTGGAGAAAATGTCGATATACAAAAGCTGATTAAGTACATCCCAGAACATTTACACAGATCTACTTATTGGGGGCACAACTATCTTAAACATTTTACAGAGGTCCATTTATTGTGCACAATTATCCTAGAAAGTTTAAAGAGACCCACTTATTGGAGAACAACTATCCTAGAACATTTAAACAGATATATTCATGGAGGCACAACTGTCCAAGAACATTTACACAGGTCCAATTACTGGTGTTCACCTATTCTAGAACAATTACATAGATCTATTTAGTTATCATAGAATATTTACACATGTCAATTTATCGACCCTCAACTATACTAGAACATTTACACAGATCTATTGACTGAGAGCACAGCTATCAGAGAACATTTACACAGATCCATTTAGTGCACACACAACTATCTTAGAACATTTACATAGATCTATTTATAAGGATAATTAATCTTTGTGATAAGATTTACACAACAATATTGGGGTGATTAAACAATGAGGTATATTTACACAGCAGTAGGATTGGCAAATTATCCTTATTAACCAATTACCCATAGGATGATTCCTCCTCGGTAAAACACAGATAACAGTAGTGAATGGATGGATCCTGGGTGGGATCCAAGGCTGTAACTCTCAGGCTATGTCAGACAAAATCGGCAGTCGAGCTCTAAACCACTCGGCCACAGCAGCTACCAATACAACTTATTCTGGAACATTTGCTATCTATTAATTGAGGTGACAGGACCAATCATGCTGAATGACATTTACACAGCATTCGGGGGTGACTGAACTGGTAGAATTAAATTGTGAGGATGATAGAATTATTGAATAATAAAACGGAAAAGAAATAACGTGACATGGTTGTAAGAAAAATACCGACGTTCTGACAAGACGCCAATTGAACTCAGAGGCTGATATTGTGACTAATTGTTATGAGACATACCATTGGAGAGTTCACAGTGATCCACGTCATAGTAATAGCCACACTTTTTGGTGTCATCAGACAGACATATGCAGTAGATAGGGTGTGAGAGACGGATTGACCCTCGGTAGCCGCCTCCATAGAGAGAATCTGATCTTGGTACACTGAAATCAATAACATTAAACCGACTTCATGCAATATGTAACTATATTCTGAGAGCATCGTCATAAGATTGCATTTGATAAGGCGCCAAACAAAATATATTTTCCAAACCAAGGATTATTTGATAGGTCAATTATTGGTCTTGTATTTATGAGATCTATTCTGATTTGACAAATTTGTCATACTCAACTCATCGAGCAATATCTGAAAGGGTTTCAACGAGTGGAGACCATAAGAGAGAGAGAGAAAGGTAGAGTTACATTTAAGCTAGAATGAGAAACTGACCGCCATGAATTGAAGAATGGAATACTTGGATCCGTGTAGGGGGTATCATCAGGGCTCACAAGATCATTGTCCTGATTATTGTCGAACGATCCACATAAACCTGCAAACAAAATACACACAAAATAAGAATTCTCATATAAAATCTTCCGCTTCATGTGAATCCGCAGAGCTGTTTATCCCTGGGTTATCCATAAGCGGACTAGACGCTTGTAATCCATGGGCATCCAACTTTGGACAAATTCGAGCAAGGCTTCTGCACATGGTCTGGTGTAGGTAAGACATTATGTACATTATCTAGACTAACGGGTATCGAGGGATGCGAATAGACCAGGTGAATTTCTTATCACACATACCCTGTTAGACATTTGCTGCTTTTGGTATACCTAAGGAATTCTTGTTAGGAAAGAGCTTATGTGCATTGCTGAAGGTGGGCGGCCTCACTCGATACGTATGAGCTATGTCGTTTATGCTGTGTTGTAGCGGGTTCCATCCATCCCTACGTGCAAGCAAGTTCGAGCTAACCACCATACACTGAAATAGCTCTGGGAGCAGGACTTTTCATTTACAGTCAATGGGTCAACAACATTTTTGATTGCGGAGAGACAGAGTAACATTTGCTCCACAAAGAACAGTTCCTGTACGGAAAGATAATACAGACAACAACGACCCGCTATATGCAGCGATATGCAGCACATAGTGAACAGATTGTCAACCGCATATCATTCGGTGATCCGTGGCGGGATTGCCGTAGTATCGCACTACGCTGCCGAAATGCCACTATCACTATTGCGGCTGGCATAGCCACACACGATATGATTGTCAAGCAGAGAAGGCACCTCTTACATGTACGTATCTCACCAATTATTTGTTTCAATTGTTTCATAATAACCACAATAAGCAAAGACGCCTATAGCATTCATGCCGAGAGGTGCCCGCGTAAATGCTCTAGCCTTGTCCAGAAACAACTTTCTCTTTTAAGTTTTCAGCCGCCGTGGTATAGATGAAGAGAAAAAGTGTAACGATCTGGTCATTGAACAGCTAAGGACAATACTTATTGGCGCTTTCTCACCATGTTGTTTGAGTGTTGGGCTATTCAGGCTATTTTCATGAGCGCTGCATAGTTATTCAGCAACGATTTCGAAAGTTTGCACAGAACTGAACTTGGGATAATTATTTGTGATGTATTTCAGTAAGCCCTGAATAATCTAGGAAATCAACGTTTTCGAAATTTGCAATACATAATCCAATACATTCTACAAACAGCGGCATGACACAATATCTTAAGGTTGAAATACTTCAGCATTGATGGCGAAACACGTTGGACAGATTTAGTTGCCAAGTGAAGCGCCATATGTTCAACATGTAGTACAATATGGATAAGTTATAACAAATTTTGGCTTCAATCCATAGCCAGAAATTAGAGATATCGCGGAAAACAAACATCAACAGACTGACAGCACTCGCTATCGTATATAGTAGCTCTAGTAGGCGCATTAGGAACTACTCGATATGTTTTTTATGACTCACCCTCAGTGTTTTCATAATCAGAAGCAGATGGCTGCACCATTACTGTCACGAAGGCCTTGTAGTCATTTTTAATGGTTACTAGGGTTCCAGTTGGTAGCAATACCTGCAGTAAAGGTAACAAAACCACAGATCATTATTTCAACGATGTGGTGGGGGATCAGACGATTTCTAGTTTTTGAACCAAATTGTTCATGAGGTTGATCACATCAAAACCCCTCGGCTTTCCCCAAGTGATTGAGATTCATGTGTTGCGTGCGTTGGGGAAGAAATAGTAGTACCATGTGGGATCATAAAACTGAAGGTCATTTACAATTTGCAGTTTATGGAGAGTAGAACTAAACATGCTAAGAGGTATTACATCTGACGACGATACAGCTCGCCAATACCCAGTGTACGAGTTGTCACAGCGACACAGCTCACCAATTACCAATATACGAGTTGTCAGAGCATTTCCATCATAGCACTCTAGATTTGTATCTAATACCGCTTATGCCGGTGGTAGGGGCTGTGTGGTCATGTCATCCAAGTTGCCACATGAACAGGTACAATAAAAGCGTACCTGAGATACAGCACATATCACGAATCGTTTCTTGGTATGTGCTTTAGAATAGGTTAACCAGAAGACTATACTGTGAATTCTGTCAGTATGTCGGCACCTCTTCCCACTTCCCTTATATGGGTTGTAATTAAAGTGTGCTGTTTACTCCATATTTTCTGCTGAATTTGTACCTTTTTTACAGTACAGATGTATGCATCTGAACAAACCATCACAAACAATCCCAGATATGGAATGAACAACATAATGAGTACACAGGCGGTGTGAGCAGCAAAGTAGAGAACATTCATGCAGACCTGCTCCGTACAATAAGGTCCGAGACGACGAATTTTTTGTATGCTTCCAGAATACAACTAGATAATTAAGTTACCAAAATTTAGTAGTTGTACCGAACACGGATTTACATTCAAACATATATCACAAAAATCAGAGATTACTAAATCCGAAAAAACAACTCCATAATATATGGGCCGAGAGAATCAATTGTTTTGTAGGCATCTAGAAGACAACTAGATTAAAAAGTTTCCAAAATTTAGTAGCTGTACTGAACACGGATGTGCAGATATAACTTGTACATTCAACCATATATCACAAAAATCAGAGATTATTAAATCCGAAAAGGAGTATAACTCCATAAAATATGGGCCGAGACGACTAAGTTTTATGTAGGCATTTAGAAGACAACTTGATAAAAAGTTGCCTCATAATTTGGTAGCTGTACTAAACACAGTTAATTAGGTATAACTGGTTACATTCAAGAATGTATATATATCACAAAATCAGAGATTACTGCACCGGAAAAGGGACATAACTCTGTAAAATAAGGTCTGAGGCGACTAATTCGTTGTTGGCTTCTACAATACAACTACATAAACAATTTTTCAAAATGTAGTAGCTGTATCAAACATAATTCTGCAGATATAGTTGGCTACATTCAATCATATATCACAAAATCAGAAGTCAATACATTAAGGGGCATAGCTTTGTAAAATATGGGCCGGGGGGAGCCATTTTCTATAGGCGTCTGACTTATTACTAGATAAATAAGTTTTAAAAATTTAGAGACTGTATCTCAAGCAATTTTGCCTAAAAAGCGGTAACGGATGGACGGACGGACGGACGGACAGAGTGAGTGAGTGAGTGAGTGAATATGATTTAACGTCGCTTTTAACAACATTTCAGTCATATCACGTTTGGTTACTATTCAGTTTCATACCCGGAAACCACACGGGTAGGGTCCAATTCCTCTTAATACCCGGGACCCCAGGGGAGACCCGAGGCCAAAATTGCCGGTGAAAAAACAAAACAACAAAAAACAAACTATTTGGTAAAAGAAATCTCCGCCCCAAAATCTATATTGCAAGAGAAAAATATAATGTAAACAAATAGTATCCAGTGATATCTATCTGATGGAAATACGCTTGTGCTACATGGAATGTAATACATGTACAGCATATCTGTCATTAGGTTTTGGTTAATTCCAAAAAGGTCAAGTAATGTACACTAGAGGATTATTGCAGAGAAAAACCAAGAAAAATTTAATGGAGAGAGAGAGAGAGAGAGAGAGAGAGAGAGAGAGCACAAACTGTGCCGAGAGCAATAATTACACAAAAATATGCAGATTATAATTCGGGTTAATGAGGAGCTTGAAATTATGGATAGAACATTGCCAAAATTTTCTTTGGCGAGAACATACCTTGAATTGTGTGCCTTCTTCTTCACTAAAAATCAAGGTCCCTGGGGTGAGGTCATCCTGTAGAAATAGTTTTCGTTGAATGGGATAAGGTCCAGTCGTCCGCCGCGATAACTTGCATTTGTCCACTTTGAAGACATCATCACCTGATCTTACAGCCACGCCACAATTACACGTCCCGTCACCGCATCTTGCCAAGAACACTCGCACCTGTCAATGGGAATGCTAATCATCAGTCTACATTGTAACAAGTGCACAGGAAATTCTATCCAATTTAGTATGAGAGTATGAAACTGCCATTCGTAGTCCATCTGCCAGCGCTTACGACTGCTGAGCCCATGTATTCTGAGTAGCGGACAATCAGACTAAGTCACTCCGACGTAGGCCAATCTTATTTTGTAAACATATTAAGACGGAGAGTGCCGATTACATTCATTCAAATATCAGGCCGAATAATCGGGTCAAGTTAACAATCAATCTACAGCGTGAAATGTCCACATGGGATTTTGTTTATGTCATTCTCGACGGCGTCGAAACCCTTTCGCTCCTTCCTATACGCAACTTGTAGTTCGAATAATTTTTGGATAAATACAAAGCAAATTTCAATCATAGATAATTATTCATCACATTTCGTAATGGTTATGGGGTCGGTCATTTATTTCGCTGCAGCTATGCTGTTCTACGTTTGGTCATTTTGAAAGTTCTTAATTTCCCGTGACTAGTCATACAACGCTGTGAGTTGGTTGCGTAACAAGACCTCTGTCCCATAATATCATGTCCCGCGATCTCGTACCTAGCGTTGATTGGTCAAAGATGAGGTAACGTAGAAAGTTATTTTCGTGCCGGGAGGTCACAGATCGACCTTGAGATAGGAAGGAGAAATCATCCAGTTAGAGAATCTGTTTATGGGTATTTTAATCAGATTGGATGTAGGCCTACGTATGAATTCGTCGAACAGAGAAAGGAGCGAGATTTGCGATGAAATCAAGCGAATGGATAACATATCCTGGTGTTTTGTCTCACCAAAACCCGGTTAACTTTTTCTCCTGCTGTCAAATCAGACCATAAATGCTCTCATCGGATGTACGCATATAAAGATAATGTCAAATCCGTATACGGACCCTGGCTTGCACGATAGTCTGGAACATGATCGAGGATATAAAGATAGAAATACCCGACAGATGGAGGGGTAGATATAGCATGTGTTCATATATAGTCATCGCTGAAATCATCGAAATCATGAATAGAAACTGCATGATATTAGTCTGGGTCAAGAGTCGTTCAAAAGATCTTCTATGCTTCATGTATATTCGAATGTGTCAATCTTTTCCTCACATCAGTTACATAGAAATTCCCACAGATCCAGACGTATGCTTGATAGGATATCATTCATGGGCGTGACTTTAAGCCCTTTGGACACAAGATCAGATATGTGAACTCGTGTGCCTGTGCATGCTGCACCCGTTAATCAGTACATCCTACGTGTCCGATATTCGATACTGTCAAGCATTTAATGTTCCTGTTATATCGAATAAATTGAATACATCCAATGTTTCTACATATGACCGGTTTTATTCCAAGTATGAAATACCGTCGCCTCCCCACGAAAGTTATTAGAAATACATATTTGTATCCTCTCCATGCAGTCGTCTGGAGTTTGAATATCTTGCGAAGATTACCAACGTAGGGAGCGACTGTGTTCACAATCATGATCGGTGAAGGGATTAACTGGCCGTCTATCCACATTGAGCTGGTCACACTCTATTTGGGAATAGTCTCAAACCCTGATGACGTATAATATCTCTCTCAATCACTTGATGAATTGTGTATTCATTCATCTGCATGACACGTGATCACTTATCCAGAAATCTAACATCGCTTATGTAACACGAAACCAATTAAATTGTCCTTGTGAAGCAAAGCACATATACTGCAAGGCGTAAACTCCTATATGTAACCCGACACACCAAATTAAAGCTTGCTCTTCCGACTGTGCCAGTCCACGGACCTCGCGATGGCAATTCAGTTGATGTCATGTTACACGAGGGAGGTGACAGGCTAATTGAATTGTATAAAGATCCCCGCCAGCCATTTAATTGTCATGGATATTGGGGGCCTGCATTGCATCAAGGGATAGAAGTGGGATTTCATTGTCTTGGATGTAGGGGGCCTACCTCATCAGGTTTCAGGACAATTAAGGCTGGAATGTTGCCCGTACAAACCTACCTCAAATACACCACTGGGGAACAAGTCATTCCCTTTGTGTCTGTATAACACAAATTCTCCCTGGCGCATGATATCATAGTATCTAAGAGTAGAAAAAACAATATTTAGACGTCTCACCATACACTTTAGTCATTGTATTCTAATAAAATTGTTCTGAAAATGAGCAATATACGCCATTGCTTCTAAATGAACTACATAATAAATTAAGCTGAGTATATACATTAGGCACAAATGACCTTGAAAGACAGAGACAAATAAATTCTTAGCCTAGGAGGGGAATAGGCATTGTCCTTTACCTACCAAACTTTCTACACTTTGCAAATGCTGTAAATATGAATCCTTGGCAGACATACGAATGAGATTTCTCGGAAATTACTACAGATTTTACATACAAGATATGGAATTACAGCTAACAATTACAGCTTCATCAATACGTTTTCTTAAACAAACGAACAGATGTTTTAAATCCAAAACAATGAAAGATACATCTATAGTAATTGTAGCATGTAAGTTTCTCATATATTCATTTTAGTGTTCAAGATATGACGACGATTATAATACAATGAATTTGTGAAAGCATCCCAAATTGTACTTTCCCAAAAGCAATAGAGTCTTGTTGTTCTTTCATACCTCTACATAAATAATCAGGTCATCCAACAATTTCATAAGAATATATGGATGGTTGAAGTAGTGAGAAAATGGTAAAAGTGGATGTTGTGGAAAAGATGCACAACTCGTGACATTCAATGGCACCCCAATGAAGTTGGAATGCATGCTACTATGTTGATATTAGTAGGCTGAATATGATAATAATTACTCCTATCCTTTTAGCCGAAGGCCGGCGAGCAATTCATTCAAATCTAAATAGTATGGTATGTATGCTGTTTGTCACGAATGATTTAATATCGCATAAAAATGATTCGAATTGAACTCTCCTTCTCTATGTCGTTAAGGGACTAGTTCGTGAAATATACAACGTATATTAAAATTACTATAAGTAAGTTTGTGGTAAGGTAAGTTTGTGGTAAGGTTGTCCGCATTGCCCTACCATCATCATTTATTCTGGATTATTTTAACATCTCATTTCAGTTTTGTCACTTTTTTTGTTATTCTACATTCCCCTTTCCTAACAGCATGCTTAATTCCTCATATTACGCCATACTTACCGACCGTCAAATGTGCGGATATGAGGATCGTTTCGGGACTCACAAGATGAAGATTTATCTCTGTCCTCTACCTGGAACTATTAGAAATAAAACAGGAGAGAAATTAATAAAGCTCAATGGGGTTAAAACCCAGCTGGTGGAATTCTGGTGCATATGTGGGAGATTTGGTCTTAGTCCATTGATTTATATACGTGCAGCATGTATATGTTGTATGGACATCGCTTGGCTATGATTCAATAAGCAACGTACAAATGATGGGCAACCAAACTCACTTTAACCATAGAACATGGATAAAGCTGATTGATTTTAAACTTCAAAAAACAAGTCAGAAATTCGGCAGTTTCAAATAACACAAATCATACCTGTGCAGTTTTGAGGACAAATCGGTTTAGAGCTGTCTGACAACGGCCAATAAATTCAACTTTCCGGGCGTCTCTGGCAATAAACTTCCTATCGACAACTCCCTTAAGAGTTAATTGACCCTGTGTTGCAGTCCCAAGAGAGAAGCCACATATGCCCTCATTGACATTTGTTCCAGAGTACTGTACAGCAAGGCCGGGGATGTAGTGGTTGTCTGTACATTTCTGGTCGCCCGATTGAAGTTCCCCAATGGCCTCAACTTGAAAGGTATCCTCGAGAGACAGGAGGAATGGACAATAGAAGGACCCAGGGAGACTGGACGTTACTGTGACAGACTGGCGAGCCCCGCCTTCTATTAATACGATTGTTTCTGCTGTGGTAATCTATGAAAGAACAGGAAAAAATATAGAACTGACCTTATGCGACATTTAGAGATATACAATGATACAAATTGGCGGCGTGCTTTTACTAACCACACTGCTTAATCACATGTACATTTGGCGGAATTAGCGCTAGATAAAATGCATCTGACGTTCGGATAAATTGTATAAATGGCGTCAAATTCGATATTCAATATTCAGTCGTCGCATATAAAGAATTTCTGCCTCGACAATTGAAATCAATATTTCGTAGGACAGTTAGCACCAATTTCAAATGTGTATGAAATAAAAACAATAAGATGATTTCCACTGGAGATATAGAAGGACGCAGCCAAGAAAAGAATGATCTGTGACAGGAACAGTTGACAAAATAAATTATTCATAATCAGGCCAATCTCCCTCGTTAGGTACAATCTAACGTATTGGTAACAATCTAACTAAGCTTGTCACGTCACAATCTAAATGATTGTGATGCCAGAGAGCAATCTTCCAGAGGGTGAGAGGGCCATTTTCAGCTGTGTTACAGTCTGACTCGGGGTACCAGAGGGTGAGAGAGCCATTTTCAGCTGTGTTACAGTCTGACTCGGGGTACCAGAGGGTGAGAGAGCCATTTTCAGCTGTGTTACAGTCTGACTCGGGGTACCAGAGGGTGAGAGAGCCATTTTCAGCTGTGTTACAGTCTGACTCGGGTTACCAGAGGGTGAGAGAGCCATTTTCAGCTGTGTTACAGTCTGACTCGGGTTACCAGAGGGTGAGAGAGCCATTTTCAGCTGTGTTACAGTCTGACTCGGGTTACCAGAGGGTGAGAGAGCCATTTTCAGCTGTGTTACAGTCTGACTCGGGTTACCAGAGGGTGAGAGAGCCATTTTCAGCTGTGTTACAGTCTGACTCGGGTTACCAGAGGGTGAGAGAGCCATTTTCAGCTGTGTTACAGTCTGACTCGGGGTACCAGAGGGTGAGAGAGCCATTTTCAGCTGTGTTACAGTCTGACTCGGGGTACCAGAGGGTGAGAGAGCCATTTTCAGCTGTGTTACAGTCTGACTCGGGTTACCAGAGGGTGAGAGAGCCATTTTCAGCTGTGTTACAGTCTGACTCGGGTTACCAGAGGGTGAGAGAGCCATTTTCAGCTGTGTTACAGTCTGACTCGGGGTACCAGAGGGTGAGAGAGCCATTTTCAGCTGTGTTACAGTCTGACTCGGGGTACCAGAGGGTGAGAGAGCCATTTTCAGCTGTGTTACAGTCTGACTCGGGTTACCAGAGGGTGAGAGAGCCATTTTCAGCTGTGTTACAGTCTGACTCGGGGTACCAGAGGGTGAGAGAGCCATTTTCAGCTGTGTTACAGTCTGACTCGGGGTACCAGAGGGTGAGAGAGCCATTTTCAGCTGTGTTACAGTCTGACTCGGGGTACCAGAGCGGCAATCTGTTCCCATGGATAGTTTCCTCCTTATCTGTGTTGATGAAGGCCATTGTTGTAAAATATGAAACACGATGATGTCACTTACAGTGATACTAGCCAGAAAGACTGTACTGTTCTGATAGGATCCAAATCCTTGCTCACACTGCTTCGTTGAACGAACTCGCACTGCACAGTAAATCTAAAGAAGGTAGGTCAGATTTTAGTGATATGAAACACATTTCTTTAAAATCTAAATATATAAGTGGAAAATATATAGATATTAGTGAACATCATAAGAAAGACTTCATGCAATATATGCTTGTCAGGCAACCGCTGACAAATTGTGAAAAATTCTGAACACCATACAACTCAGCCAAATTAAGCTTCAATGACTGTTCAGTTAATAGGCTCCAACATTTCGCACACTGTCGAACATGATGATTCCATATGGCATGTACGTGTCAGGATGGTATTTTGGACAGGCATTATTTTGGATATCTCGGGCCTTTGCAGTCACTTTGCTCATGAATGCGGATGAAATTCTCTCTGGCTTAAATACCTACAACTCGATCGTTCACTCTTCAAAATATTAGCCTTTATCTGTGAGAAAATCGAAATTGAACAAGTACCGCACAATGCGCTAAGAACCTTTCGACGTTGGGGGTATTGAAGTACGTCGTCTCATTACAGGTCCCAAACCTCCATTGAAGTTTCTGGGTGTATCAGGACTTGACTTCCGGCGAACATTGATTGGCCAATATACCTGATTGGGCCAGGAATGATCTGTGACCTATTTTAAAATGTTTCTATATATCCGACTCTCAAATATATCAAAACTACCTTTTTTCAAATTTTAATCGGAATCTGGGCATGTTTGATTAGCCACCTCCGAAACTTGCCGTAATGGTTTCGGGTTGGATGACCCTATTTCTCTGCTGGTCTTATCTCGAAAAAAGGGTGGGGAATGTATGCTGAATTTTTTATATCTTTGAGCGGAAAGGCCAGGTTACCTGGAGGGGTGGGTCATTTGTGGCGTCGAATATTAGGAAATATAGGTTTCTCAAGATGTGCACTGCCAATTTACTACATATTAAATAAGGCAA
This sequence comes from Hanleya hanleyi, assembly GCA_036873755.1. Taxonomy (NCBI): domain Eukaryota; kingdom Metazoa; phylum Mollusca; class Polyplacophora; order Lepidopleurida; family Hanleyidae; genus Hanleya; species Hanleya hanleyi. The sequence goes on along the minus strand of JAVTVY010031910.1, from coordinate 104,410 downwards.
TTATCAAGTGCTTTCTGATCCACACCAGTCTGGGTATCGCTCAGCATTGGCGTCAGTATATTTCAGGCGTCAATACGACTCATACATGATAAAGCATTCGGATAACTGAAGTATAAAACTTACCCCAGATGACAAGACATTCTGTCGAATTGCCATTGTCAAGTCGGTCGAGTCCAAGTTGCTAGTAACTTTACCATTGTCCAATGAGTTGTTATGGACATTCAACGGACCGATGTACCATTCAACAGCATACGTGTACTCCTCCAATATTTCACCCGGTGAGGTCGCTGTGCACGAGAAGCGAACTCCGACGCCGTTGGCGAGTATGTCGTAAGTCACTCGGGGGTTCTCTGGCATCTTCAAAGCAACATCTATAACACAGAAATAACAAAAAAGTTAGGTACAATAACAAGATTGGGTTATTTGTTTGCTATTGAAGCTCAAGACACTTCTAAGAAAGCATGGTGTACCCCTGTTTTTATTACATATTCAACAAGAACTATATGTGTTTAGTTTTAAACAGCAAAATGGGGGAAATTTGACTTCGGGAAGTTTGATTTATGGAGCATCAAGCAAGAAACCAATTCAAATCTCCTTATGTATTCTGTGTTATGGCTTTTAAGTGGTATACATGCTTTTGGCTGCCATATATTTTTAACGAGTATCACCTTCTCTTAACCTGATGGAAAAAATACTGAAATATAAAAAAACATTCAACCTCTAGAAAAGAACGTCCTCTATTGCCTTAAAGCCGCGAGTTAAACTTGCAAGACAAGTTGGTTGTACAATGACGCAATTTTGAGTGTGTTTTATGACAAAGTCCAATGTCTGGTAAATTTGACAAATATTAGTTTTGTACAACATCAAGTATGTTTAGTAACCCCGAACAATTTCAAGGGCCACCAATCAAAACTATGGCATTTACCCAAGTTTCGTGACGTTAGGCTCTGAAGATATGTTCTGGACAATGACAATTATTGACAAACGTACAGACAGACGGACAAGTTCATGCAGTCCTTTTCAGGTGAGCGAAAAGAAACGTAACATGCCTCCCTTCAGATTGAACTACACCGATCAGTTTGCAGCCTAATGATCAAAGTTATTAACACAATGAAACTGTCTGGTCCAATGTTTCATCCTTTCTTGTCTCATGATCCTTCAGTGTTCATCACGCTCTTTCACTCTTCTTACCATCATGATAGACGTGCTAACCCGGTGGCACCGTTTGTGAAGTTGAGTTATTCTTTAACCCTATCTGACCAGAGAGGGTGTCCGCGTGTACCTTTCCCCCGAGCAGAGGATGACGGGTAAATTTAAGAATGGTACCAGTCAAGGTATCCAAAATCCGTTGAGACTTTTGGCAAGATATCCGCAAACCATACTCGGGGAGAGTAGTTCTAATTTTATTTTCCGAAAGCAAGATTTCAATTTCGCCTTCAGTTGGCGGCACCTGGCAAGGGTGTCTGTGAACGATACCTTATCTCAAGGATATCGCGTCAATGTATCCACACAGCTGTGAAGAATCCCTCAATTTGTTCAAAGGAGATAAACATGATAAGGCGGCATTTTGACCTATACGTGGTTCGGTTGAACTCGCAAAAATTAAAATGTCTTAAAAATAATTATGTTTTAACGTATTATGTTTTAAGAGAAAATATATGTACACAATATGTGGGAGTTCTGGCGAAAAAGAAAGGAAACGAAGGACCCCTCGGACTAAACAATTTTCCAGCAGTGGTGATATATGCCATCGCACATCACCAGGTTATATGGCGTTTTGATTCAAGGGTCCTTCGTGTCTAAATGTGTGTATAAATGACTCGATTTAGACCCTTTTTTCACGAAAAAGCACATGCTGCGGATTTCAATTTCATTTCATAACTATGATCATAATGCAATTAATCGAGCTAGAATTTCACATAATGTGTACATATATTCTCTTGCCGTTACATTAAAACATTATTTTTTGGACATTTTACTTTTTCTATTTCATCCGCACCACGTACAGGTAAAAATGTCGCCTTATCGTACCATCTCCTTTGATAATCCGGAAAATTTAAGTTGGCCCCAGTTGGCACTTGTATGCGAAAGAAGAGCATTCCAAACGATATATGACGAGGTATCCACATGCCAAATTTTTGGAAAAATCATAAGCGGCATTCTAATTTTGTCCGGAAACCACGTTTTAACGTGGCGCCACTTAAAGCATATGTGAAGGAACGCAAACCCAAGCTACATCTTGCTTCAAGGTATCTACAGGCGAGATTTTTGAAAGAATCTGTGACGTCGTTCTGATTTTATTTTCAGGAAGCGAACTTTTCGGATATACATGCAGAATACAAAATAGCCCACACCTAACTACTTTCGGGGTGGGGGGACCGAAATATATCGGAATTAGGCAGGACGTTTCTGAAACGATGGCGGAAGATAGGGCGACAGGAGGTAATTGTAATGCACATCTGCTATATGTAACGCATCTTGCCTTAAAGTGTGGAAATCTAGCAGGGAATGATATTGAAAGCAATTGAAGCAACGAAAATCATATATTTGATGCCCGAGTGTTACAATCTTAGCAGCGAATGCGATAAATGCAAGATAGTAGTCCACAGAAGTCGAGATGGACAGACATATGAAATCAGTTATAGCCATCTCCACCAAGCTCTATCTTCACCAAAGGAGATGGTACGATAAGGCGGCATTTTGGCCTATACGTGGTGCCGTTGAAATCGAAAACACTAAAATGTTCTAAAAATGATTGTGTTAGAGCCTTTTTTCACGAAATAGCACATGCTACGGATTTCAATTTCATGTCATAACTATAATCATAGCGCAATCGAGCTTGAACTTTCACATATTGTGTACATATACTTTCTCTGGCCATTATACATTAAAACACAATTATTTTTAGGACAATTTATTTTTTCCATTTCAACCACACCACGTATAGGCCAAAATGCCGCCTTATCGTACCATCTCCTTTTGGCAGAGCACTTTTGAAGCCACTAATTCTTTTGAATGTTTTAACAATACTCTTTCAACAGTTCCATTAATTTACTGCATCAAATTTCATCACCTTTTTAATGTTGCGTTTAACATTATAATACCCAAAATTTCTTGAATATCCATTTTGTAAAGAAATTCAGACAATTTCAAAATATGGGCTCATCAATAGCCGACAGAGGAGGTTATGGCTTTCTGAATTAAGGGATGATTTGGTCACGTTTTAACAAAATGACAGGAAATTTTGGCTACTTTAGTTCTAATACGTATAAGTAAGACATATTAGTTGATATAATAGCATAACATGGCCTGGTCTAGATATACAGACCATTTAATTATTAATTATGAAAGTACAGTTAATTATCAAACCTGTGCATGGTTCTTTAGTTGCTGTTGTTATTGGCATCTGGGTTGCTGGGACGGTTGTAACAACTTGAGGCTGTGTTGATGTTGCTGAAAGTAAACGTAAATAGCCATTGTAAAAGCAAATATATTGTACAAATTACAAAAAAATACACACAATAAAAACAGCTAGACCCATCTCTCTGAACGAGCATAGACTATTCGCCCGGTATTATATGCTTAGCGTAATATCGTGTCTGATTTTGTAAAGAAAGATATTTCTGAGAACAGTTTAATTTCATATACGATAACTGCAACTTCAGTACAATGTCTAAGAAAATATGCATTTCCGACAACAGTGAATAAAATCCAGTGGGATGCTCTCTTCCCCCCAATATGCCCTGTTCCTCCCATTCCACCCCAAACTGGACTGAAATATATAACACAGAATGGTTATTTGAATGTATACCTTGGGGAGGCCCTGTGGAGAATATGGGGGTCGTCTGTTCGGGTGGTGTGCTGGCTAACTCTGTAGATATGGTTGTAGGCCTTGTAGCATTACTCTCTGTGAGTTAGTAAATGTACGATACTATTAATAATCAACAATAAGCCACAACAGACATTCATTCGTTCGTTAGAATAGTATATCGCATAATGTTTTTGTACTCGGATCTTTGTGGGCGCCTTAGTACACAAAGATCCGAGTACAAAATGATACATATCTATCTATCTACACGAGGAAAATACACAGTATTATCTATCAGCCCATGCAGGCGATAAGTATTCAACGATGCAAGCAGCCTTGATTTGTACTTAAGTTCCCATCAATTCTGTTGTAGACATCCGAGAGGATTTATATTACCTCGAGAGTAGTTTTCTTGTTGCATAATTCTGCAGACATTGGTAACCATATGGCGCCACATCCAGACTGTTTTTATGTCAGCCGCGCTTTTATTCCAGCTGTTCATGTGAGAACTATGCACTGAATACACGTTCCCTAGCACCGACTTAAACGGAATTAGATACGTTAGCTCGGGAGCTGTGATGACAGATCAGCTGAAATAAGTAACTCATCTGATGATAACGGATGAGCATCAAGGGCGTCTGATGAAGTAAACTCCTCCTCGACATGGGTTGAACATGGTAAACGCAAGAATACCCAGAACAACTAACCTGTTACGCCCAAGAAAAGCAACGGCCGTAACATAATTGGCCAACAGACAAAGAGACAGCTTATTTGGATGGTGCATAATGGCAACTCGTTAAGAATATATTCTTTACAGAATCATGCAGTTCTGGAAAACATTTGATCTGTTTTACATCTTTGATGGTGTAATACAATTAAATCAGCATTTTCCTGAACATACGATAATCACTGCACACTTCATTAGAGGAGCATGACAATCAAATTTAACTGATCAAAACAGAAAGCAGCTGGCATTTAGGTATACATTATATGTCATTTCAAGCAACAAATACATGGATATTAAAATGACAAAGCATGGCTTCTGAATGATCAATACAAAGCAAGCATACAGTTCTGAATGTACGAACCACAGTTATCTTGGCGTTTTTTGAAAATAAATGCGGTAACAAGACACAGAAAGCAGACACGTGCGGGAACAAATGGGATTCTTCAAACATGACAAAAGAGCCGAGAAAACTTTAATTTTGTCTGGGATATCTGCAACTACAGTACAACGTCTGGGGAAATATGCAATGCAGACATGAATACAATTCCATAGCGCCCCTATCTGCCCCGTCCCTCCCATCTCAACCTAAAATGGGCTGGAATTTAGAATGGGCATTTGAAAAGAGTACCTGTAGGAGCCTCTGTGGGTAATATGGGGGTCGTCTGTTCGGGTGGTGTGCTGGCTAACTCTGTAGATATGGTTGTAGGTCTTGTAGCATTACTCTCTGTGAGTTAGTAAATGCATGATATTATTAATAAACAACAATAAGCCCCAATAGACAATAACAAAAGGGACATGATCATGAACAGGTTAAGCAATTAAAGCACATGTATTGCATGAATATTCTTTATTTATCATGTCACAGAATCCTTTTCCTTATTAAGTTTCAAAAAAGAAATTGTATTATAGTATTACCCTTGAGAAATAATTTTACTAAAACAGCGAAAGAAGAGTTTTCAGAAAGGAATTATACAAGGAAAAAAGAAAACTAAAAAGAAAACTAATTACCACTAATTACTGGAAACTGACAGCACCAATATGTTTGACTGATAGAATGAAATAGCAGAACTCGGTTTGCAACACGATTTGCATGTGTAAATATGTTCGAACTGTGAACAAACATGCTTTATTGAAAAGTAATTGACACGTTTGAAATGTACCAATGGCTGAATTATCCGTCATTTCTTAACACCCCCCCCCCCCCTCTCCCCACCACCACCTCACGCACAGACAAGTGACAATTGTGGTGAACAGGAGATCATTCACTTTTGCAACTCAAAAAATGTGATTATTCTCCTCGTACGAAACAATAAACAATCAAGTCGGTTCGTCATTTGGAAGAGGCATATTTGCTGACGGAGACCCACGTTTGATATTGCAATTTACTGTGTCACCTTATGGTTAATTCTAATATTGCGTTAGCCTATATTATTCAAATGCTTGTACAATGAAGTTTTTATGTGAACACGATCTGCTCATATTGGAAACATACATATGAGCATCTGATTAAAGTGACTTAGTAATCCACTTTCGGAATAAGCGATACTTCATTGAGGACATGATGTGTCTCCCATTTCACAAATCGAACAATTGATGGCGGAAATATTCAAATCCAGTCAAGCCATTGCCTAGGTGTCATGTGTACCTGGCGTGTGTATAACCGTGTGCGTTTTATCATAGGATTACATGACTTATTCATAGCTTAATGATGTTGCTTTTATCTGTGTTATCAAATTCATTACTCTACATGAATATTCCCAATACAGGTGTTACTCTTGACGTACTTCAGACATAGCCCCATACATGTAAATCCCGCTGCAAACAAGGTGATCCATGAAAAAGAGCACATCGTCCTAGGCAATAGATCCAGTGTGTAATTACAAGGATGCGGTCAGTTTCCAAGTGAGTGGGGTACATAAATAATGCTACATAAAGCACACATGGACGAGAACTTGCAGTGTAGATCACGGTGTGTTTTCTACTCACGAAATAATTAATTACAAGGCCACTGTAGAATCAATAATTGATCAAACAGTGCAAACTCCACAAAATATTCACAAAATTATTCTGTATAACTTGTAATTATTTGGTAACACATATAAATATAACATCACGTGTTCATTACCATTACTTCATACTGAATTTGTTCCTTCATTTCAAGTGACAGGGAATAAAATGAGAAAGGAAAACGTTCACACGTGTGCAGAGAACTAGAAAAGCAGCTGAGTAAAATCACACGTTATAGCACCAGGTCTTACCAGATGTCATTTTGGACACAGAAGTTGTTTGGGTTGGCTTTGACAAAAGTGGCGTTACCGAAATTTTGACTGTTGTTTCTTCTACTGTGTAGTTTGTTTGCGTTGTCTGTAAGAGTGTTTGAGTACTTTGTGAGGGCACTTGGGCAGTCTGTAAAGGTGTTTGTGTACCCTCTGAGAGTATTTTGGTACTCTGTTGAGATTCAATGGTAGACTGCAAGGGTGTCTGAGTACTCTTTGAGTACCCGCGTGTCTGTAAGGGTGTTTGTGACGCGACTGGGGTTACAGCTTCTGTTGAGCTACCATCCGTTTTGGTTGTCAAGCTCAGTTTCGTAACACTGGTCCTTGGTGAGCTCCCTTCTAAGCCTGTCGTCGGACCTACTGGAGGGGTGGAAGTAGTCATTTCGGTTTTGAGTGATGCAGCTGGGACAGTTTGTGAATGTGAAGGCAATGATGATATCGAATCAGTTGTCTTCTTTGAATCTGTGGTGGGAAATGTTTGTGTTGTTGCTCCATTCGTCCTGGCCGTCGTACTTGACAAAGGCGCTGAAGCAGAAATGGTAGCAACATGGGTTGACTGGTTCAATATGTTGGTGACTACATCAGAAGTGTTACTCGGTGCTTCCGAAATGGTGCTTTCTGGCAACTTGGTGAGGAACTTAGTGGTGTAAGAACTACCCGGGTTATATGTGATGTTAGTGAAACTTGAAGAGACAGTAGTGTGTCTTGACACACTGGGAACAGTGCTAGCTTTAGTTGTTCCCTCCATGGTGGTATTTGTTGGAATGTTATCAGCTGTTGTTATTGAATAATTATCAGTTGGTGGCTCATTAGTTGTCTCCCTTATAGTGGAACTCTCGTTTGTCATAATTGATGAGGTTATATTTGTTAGTGTTGGTATTGTGGTTATTCTTGATAACACTATATCTGTGCCAGTAGTCAGTTCTGTTGTCGTTGGTAATTCGGTGGTAGCTCCTGGAATTAGTGGGTTAATAAATTTTAGTTAACGACAAAAACACTTGTGTGGAAGCCGATTTTGTATGCAAGCAGGTATACATGTAGAAAATACACAACAAGTAGTGCTCATTAATTTCCATCACTCCTGTTTTCTTGCAAAAGGAATATCAGACATAATCAGCACCACTGGTGCCTTTACTGCAGTTTCATATTATATAATTAACGCTACCGGAAGCTTTTGGTCAAAGTATGGCAAAGTGTATCAAACGAAATCCGGTGACATTATCTTTATCCAGCAATGGTGAGAATCTATGAAATTTAGCACCCTAAACTATGAATTATACAGAATTATGTAAACCACAACTCGTATCTCAAGGCAGATCTTTAGTCGGCTTCTATCAACTTCAAATGGTAATATACCGCGTTACTTTGCCTCGTGCAATTTCCCAGTCCACCAAGTTTCTAGTGCGAGCCAATTTCCCATGCAATAAATTGGTGCAACCGCATGCAAATGAACAACCCAGTATAATAAACAAAATAATTGTTTTGGAGACACCATATGGAAGGCAACGACCATATCATAATGAATCCACCGACATGTTACACAAAGCCAATTATATCTTAAGAACATATGTATTACATTCAAGACTTCACCAGCATGAAATCACTGACCTCAGCTGATTATCATTTTGCTGAATATGCCATAATCACTCCACACACATAATTCATATAATATTATTAATAATACCATTTAACTAATCAAAACGGAAAGTTACTAAGATTTCGGTATACATTATTAATTACTTCAAGCAACAAATACTGCTATATTAAAATAGCACATAACTATCGACTCAAAATGATCAATACGAAGAAAGCATAAGTTCCCGAATATCTGGACCAATGCAAATTATTAGGTGGGCACGTTGGAGAGCATAGCATTTATTCGACAAAACATTGCAGTTACAATATAACAGAAAGCAAACACACAAAAGTAGGAAGTTACTTCTCTGAAGATTGAAGAACGTGACATATCTTACCATCGACGGCCTCGTGGATCTGCTTGCATGCCCCGATAACCCTCCAGCCTTGTATCAGGATGTTAGCGTAAACCTCTTGGTTGATGGATTTACCAATGAATAACTCCGGCAGTGTTTCTCTGGTCACCTCCTTCTCAATATAGGTCAGTGTGTGTGCCACTCGCACTCCGTTCAAGAAAAGGGACAAGCCGTACTGGACACTCCAGGATATTTCAACATCGATGAACGTCTGTAGAGAGAAACGCGTCGTGCGGACGGTCCACTCTGCAGTCGCGGTGCTGACTGTGACGTAAAGGTGATTTTGTAGGTAATACATGGCTATGCCTTGACGATCAGATTCGTCTCCGCCGTTCGTGAAGATGTAGAATGTCTTCTTGACATTGAGGATGTTTAGTTGAAAGCCCAATGTCATTCCCAGGGAGCAGGTTGACGGTGTCGTATAGCACAACGCCACATGCTGGTTGAATTTCAGGTACTGCGTTAGACCATTCAGCTGAAGTGCTTTTCCCCCTTCAGATCCATTGACCAGCAACGGATTGCCAAAGACGGTTACGTTCCCAGAAGTCGTTTCCAACACATTCTGCACAATTTGCTGGAATATGTATGTCATCCTTATGATTGACTCTCCTATAAATAATACAATATAAATGTACAAATAAACACACCTTACACAAAATCTAATCTTCATAAATTCAGATGAAAACAATCATATTCCTAGGATGCCTTTCGTCCTGCTAATGTCTCTAGTTAGAGACATGGTCGAGCCCACTGGGCAGTATGTTTAGAAAATTTGATCAGAACTGAACTAGACTAGGACTTGAATGACTTCTGTCAACACACAAGTTATGCCATCTTTGAAAATTCATCAGATGTACCTGGTGTTATATTGCCAAAACTACAGTGACGAAGTGAACGTTCATAAAGTTAGACCGCGGTTCGCAGTTCGTTATTCGGGACCATTCATTCAGCGCCCCTAGCAGCGCCCCCTGGCATCAGATTTGGGATATGAATATGCAAAGATATAGAGCATGACATTCTCTCTTGCTATACAGAGTTTGGAGTTCAAAGTACTCATAATAAACATGAGGCACCAGAGGTGCTACAACTCCTCAGCCCCTTAACAGTCTAGACCAAGATGATTTTATCGGTGTAGAAGTTTGGATAAATAGCAGTGAGTTATGGCATGGGAAATGCAAACCCAAGCCACAACTCAGACAGATGAATGGATGGATACACGGACGGACAGACAATCGGAATCCAGCATACACCCAACTATGTACAGGGATGTAAAAAGTGACAAGGTATCCACATATCTACAGGAAAAAAAACATGTAAAGTTGTGATCTTATTGCCCTGGCCTGAAACTAAGTGTCGGACAGGTCTTTTGTCATTTGTCCGCTGTTTATCTGTTGCCCCATATCCTGTCAAGCAGTTGATATTAACGTGAAACAAACAATTATTATTACTGAGCCATATAAAAAGTAGGCCCAACAATTAAATTTCTAAAATATTATTCACAATTCAACCCCTGTTTTATATATTTTTAAGAAAAAAATATATATAATTTTTTTAAATGTTACACATGGCCCATGGGATGAAAGAAATACAACCGGCTAGTTACTGAGCTGTCTCACGATGGGATGGGATGGGATTTTCGGCTAAATGTCGGAGCCAGTTCATCTCCGAGAAGTGAAATTCCCCACAGTATCTCTATATAATTTGTGCATTTTTATTCTGAAATTCGAAGGAAATCTATTCAGAATCAAAACAAATCATTATCTCCAATACCTCACATGTTATTATCATAGTGCCTAGTCACAATGTTACAACATTGCAAGCCCAACGTCATTGTGCTTTGAAAAAAAACCCCCAAAAAAACACGCGAGGTATTGGAGATTTTCTTTGATCCTGAACAGATTTCCTTCAAATTTCGGAATAAAAATGCACACATTACATATATATACCGTGGAGAATTTCACTTCTCTAAGAAAAACTAGCTCCGATAGCCGAAAATTACATCCCATCATAATGTGCGACAGAAACTTCGCTGACGAATCTCCGCTGGTAATGCACTAGCGTCAGTGCAACAACAACAACGATGATGTTTGCGTTGATTTATTGGGTTGGCCATACCTTTCGCTATCTTTCATGAAGTATATTTTAGAGGACTTGTTATGCGAAACACCGCTTGTATTGTAACTGGTCGACGACCACAGTTCATTTTACAACTGAAAACTCAACTCCGCCATCGGATGTATTGGCAGGAAGCACGAACACATGGGCACTAGTTTCGATTTTGACAGATCTCACAATTTTGTGACAAGACAAAGTACAAGTTGCCCTTTTCCGATAAAATATGCTTTTATTATCATTCAAATCCATTCTGATAACTTTTAGACGAAATAACAAGTCGATTTTCACAGTTTTAATGTCGGACTATTTTTTTTCAGCAGCGTAGGGATACGACAATTAGTCTGGCAATACCGTACTGCTGAGGGTGCAGTCCACAGTAGACCACTCGTTGCTGGAAATAGACCCTTGGTATAGCCCTTCCGTCTTTCTGAGATGCCAAACCATCCAGAAAACCCATATAAAAGTATATAATTTCTTCATGGGAATGCTCAAACCATTAATTCAGCATACAAGCCAGTAATGCAAATTCAACCCGGGAAAAATTTTCTTCCCTCGGAACGTACTCCATATTTTTGAGAAATCTATAAAATGACCCAAAATACGCCATATTTCGTTCATTTCCTGGAAAAATCTTGACAATCGATTTCAATAAGATTTCGTCTCAGTGTTCCCCGTCTCGAGGCGAGATAAAAAAGCTATTATTCAAAATATGGGGTCGACCAGGCCGTTTTTTGTCACATATTCCATATGTAACATAACCCTATTTTTAAACACCTGAAAAACGTACGAAACTGAAGCTGACGAAGGTTGACTTCGCGGCCCCGACTCGCCATATAGCTCAACCGAGCCACCCATCCGCATATGTCATTTTGAAGGAATGGTAGTACCCAGAAGCTTGGTACTATAAATACTGGTTACCAAAAAGGGAAGGATAATTATCATGTGGTCAGACCCGGACACTCTGCTGTATTAAAATTTTTGAGGGGGGACCAATAATCCGAAACTATGGACTACTCCCTGAATATGCAGAGCAGTATAGACTTCTAGACCAAACCAATAACCAGTCATTCACTACACTGAACCAATGGCTGATATACAACTTTACTATGGAGCTCTTGATTGGCTACATGATTGATTGATTGATTGTTTATTCATCATTCAAATAAATAATATGTACATAGAATAGAATAGAGATAGAATGACGGGAATAAAACCCCAGGGGGCTTGTTGTATCCCAAGAGTATTTGTAATAACAGTAGTACTGATTTGGCATGAAGTGTTGACTTACGAGCATAATCATAAACATGTACAAGTGGTCAATTACTAGTCAGAGAATAATTATATAAGTCAGATATATCTGTTTTACATAAAAGAGGTTGTCTCATAGTATATACTGCGATCACTATATTTGAGCGTTGGAATATTCAAAATGCCTTTTATACATAATTGTGAATACACCATCAGATAGTCTTTGGTTTTGATCGATAATAGCCAGATTCAGGACGGAGAAAATATGCGTTTCAGATGGGACTTAAACAATGAGAATGATAGACAAGACTTCAGTTCAATTGATAAACAATTCCAAATTCGTGTTGCCTTTGATTTTGTTGAATAAAATGATAAATTTGAGAGAATCCGTGCTGTATAAAGATTGAAGTTGGCTTGTCTAGTTGGATAGCAATGGACTTGGGAGAGCTTTGTGAAATAGTTTGAGAATTTGGCCGGGATGGAAAGAGCATTGTTGAGACATTTGTGCGTAAATAGCAGAATAAGATAGTCATTGATTTTAGAGAGCGGTAGGATGTTTAATTGTTCAAGTAATGGGTTTGTGTGGGCAAGTTTATTACTGAAAGTTATTATACGGATAAGTCTTTTCTGAAGAATCACAAGAGGTTTAAGGTGAGTTGGAAATGTGTTTCCCCACACCAAGTGACAATAGGAAACGTCTACATGCTAGTAAGAGTATGTAAATCAGTATAAAAGTAGGGCTAATGTATGCATACTTGTAGATCCGTTTTTAGAAGACTGGAAAATGGTAGAAAAATAAAAAAAAATGTAAAAAAATAATTAATGACCGGTTAGATCTGAAAGTCTCAAAAGCACAAGTAAAAAATAAAAGGATCATAACCTGTAAGTTTCACGAACTTCCTTACAATAGTTATCGAGATACGGCTCGGACAGACGGACAGACACGTCCCCAGGGCCATAACAATACTCCTGAGCCCGTAGAGCTGAGGAGTAAAAAAATACAGATTTCCATATCTGAGGAAATAATTGCTGGTTTCCTCGAATAACGAACTGCGAACCGCGGTCTAACTTTATGAACGTACGAAGTGATAGTATATGTCAAACTTGGTTACACGAACGAGACATAATAAAATAGATATAAATATGTTGATATCAGACACATTTGAGAGCTCTGTGATTCCTAGCTTTACACAATGAAAAGTTATATAAAATTGTTCACATACTATATATTACTGTTAGTTGTGTTGTTGCTCCATTAGATAGACACACTCGGGTGCCGTCAGTTGGATCTGTGAACTCCGGCGGTATACACTGTCCATTGATTGTGCACACTTCGGAATCGTTCTGTGAAGTAGATTGCAGTTGTATTTTACAGTAGGACAAAAATGTCTTGTTTTTAGCCAGCGCGCGTGTCTTTTTGAGCCATGCGCATCGACACTTTACACATTTTACAAAATATTTAGTTTTCTCCGTTAACCTAGACAAGAGTTACCAACCTCGAATGTGTCGGAGTGTTAGAACAAGCTGTCGCTGTTGAAAAAGGTTTCGAAAATTAAATGTTTCGGGTTCGAGACGTAACATATTATGATTCAACGTATATCAAAGTCCTATATAAGGGCTTTTCTAGAATAAATGAAAAACCGAAAAAACAACAAAACAAGAAAATTTTAGACCTCAGCTGTATTTGTTATCTCTGTACTATACAAATAAATTATATACATTGATTGTATTTCTTAAGGCTTTTTGTCTGCAATGATCCGGTCTCTACAGACAACGATCAAGTTGACGGTGCATAACATTATTCCTGTAAGAAGGCACTACATGTGATACCAGGCAACACTGTTTTTTGTTGGGAGGTGTTAATAACAGCCACTCCAAGATGGAAACCGTTACTAGACAGATTTATTTGTCAATTTAATATATTTGGTGGTTACAATTGGATTTAAAACTTTGTATCGGTATTTGTTGTGTAGTAATTAATCGTGTTGAGGTCTTTCATACCGCGTAAAATCCCCTCGATTTCTTAGCAATATTGTCGGTTGTAACCCTTAAACATTGTCGGTTGTAACCCTTAAACATTATACTCTTTTGTCCGAGATAATCAATTATTTAGATTTAAAGGTCAAGTATCAAGGGGCATAAAAAGTAAAGGATGGACAGTTTTACAGTGTAAGAAACATGGCCCTTTATGATTACAGGAAAAGAAATGAAATGAACAGTCACTATATTCAACCATTCAACACTCACCTTGGGCGTGCAGTCTTCCTCGGTACACCTGAGACAGGAAGCATCATATCCTACATAGACAAGACTGGTCGAGAAGGTTACATTGTCATTGCTCACTGATATCTGAAATATTCCAGATTCCCTCAGATGACATACTATCTGGGAACGGGTGATGAACTGTGCTTGGACAACATACTCTTCGCCAGCTCCCACAAACTTCTCACCATCCACCTGTAACAATCAATATATAACTCCAATGCGTTGTGGGATATGTTCAAGCTATTATTGGCTTATTTGTTTTTTGAAAATATGTCGGCAAATACTATTGGCTTAATTCTGAGAAAATCTGGGAAAATATTTTAAATGTTGTGAGGTTAGAGTTACATATATCTAATGTGCAATAGTAACATCTGGCAAATGACCGGTCAAGGAAAACATTCTCTACTGAAGCAAAACAAGGGGAGGACTTGTGAAGGCCTGACGAGATGAAACAAACACGAGATCCATTAATATTATCATTAGAACAAAACTCCCTTAGTAAAACACGGATACTTATGTGGGAATGACGTCCTCCATCTTAATAGTTAGACACAAGCCTTGATGGAATTCAACAAAATTTCACAACTCATTACTTCATAATTCAGTATTCATAATTTCAAGCTCTTGGTATGATTTTAATCATAATAAAACCAAATTCGCCAAAGCTATGCGAGGGGCAATTCTCTCCAGAACTCTATCATCCACTTCAGTTGTTCAGAATCAGCTTCCTGAAACGCGGGACTCTATTCACATTAACATGAGCCTCGAACAGGCCAATACAAATGCATATATTTACCATTCGTCAGTAAGACTTTTGTGGTGCCTGATACAGGCCACCGTCTCGGGCCAAAACATCTTAAAAGAATGCAACTAGAACAAATAATGTCTAATAATATATCAGCATTCATTTCAAGTAAAAAAATTCTATAGTTTCTACAAACAAACAAACAAAATAATCATAGTATACATAAACATAGGCTAGCTTCCTGCAAGGCAGCTTCCGGCAAAGACATCACGACGTTCCAAATCCGTGTCGCTAATCAGTATTCTTAATCCATATGATTTCCTTTGCAGATCCGTTATCTAGAGAACGATGTATCCCAGTATCCTAACTTTAGTCATCTTGGACGCACGCTCGATCCAAAGATGCTTAGGGCGCGAAATCTCACCAAAGGTTATTCCGGAGTAGCAGATTTATCCCACGGAGTTTCAGCTGAAATACCATTGATAATTTAGTGCAAGCTTGAAAAAATGAACGGCATAATGCATCTCTGATCCGCAGGCGAATCACCTGACTTTATCTAACCGAGTGGTCTAAAGAGCTCATACATTTACTGTCGCCGTTTATTGCCTTAATATGATTGTTGTAAATTCAATTCCCACGGATCTATCATATCACCGATCTATCATGTTTATCAGAGAGAAATTGATAATCTAAAAATAATTGGCCACTCCACGTCCGTAGATGGCGTTTTAGCTGACGTCAAGAGCAAGACCTGCTGATCGCCCGTCGTAATTATGTTAAGTTGCTAGGTTTGAAGACACGGGGAAATCACGTTATCTGTCGTATTGCTAAGTGTAATACTCAGAGAAGGAAAGACAGGGCTACGGTTATCGAATCTACTAAAACTAAATATACAGACAAAGATTATCTGGGATGCATTGGCAAATTTTCTTTGGTTCTGAAAGGAATTTCCATTTTGGAAAACTTGTCCGCATGACATTTCTGGATACTGCACGAACTTTCGATGCTGTGAGAAGATTTGGCGATAAAAACTTTGCGCCTATCAAGTGTTTTGTTATGCTCTCGTTTGTGTTCACCCGCAGGTCAATTGCATCAAAAGTTAACACCCTTTTAACAGCGTCCCAAGTGGTCCATTGGTTCACCTTCTACACGGCATTAATATAATTGGATTATATTGGAGAGCTGAATTCGAAAATAATCCTTCAGAGTATAATACCTTCAAGATTCGGACATGACAGGTCAGTGTATTCAGTCTGACAAAACCAGTTCCCAAGGCTGTCACTGTGTCACACGAGTAACGTCGACTGTCACAGAATGTTCCCAGTTTGAACTGCTGAATCACAGGAGGAGTGGATGGTTCTACTGAGCAGTCACTGCCAGCATAGCCATCATCACACTCACAGACTCCTGAAAAAGGCAGAGCATATTATACCATCATATCAAAATGACAACTGTATACTACGTCCAGATTTTAATATACATTTATTTAAATTTATGGAAAGGGAAATAATCAAGGAAATCAATTTGGTAATATAAATGATCATATGTATAGCCACATAGGAATAACAAGATGATTACATTTATTGAAACAGGAATTAAATGGCGGAAAAGTAGATCTGTCACTTTGCCAGCCTTACAAGTACAAAATGCCTCGGCATCGTACATTGAAATCACCATACTAGTAACTATATACCTTGAACACAGGATCCATGGTTACTACAGTTACCAGGACACAGAGCGTTAGTTACAAGTGGAGGTGGGATTATCTCCCCTGTCACGTTATTAACCACCCAGTGCCGAACGTCAAAAAGCGCGACGACAAGGCAGGTCTGTTTCATGTTGTTGAATGCTGCCTCAACCCAGCCTTTGTCATCTGACAGCTGAAATTAGAGCAGGACTTTCTAAATCGAAGTCTTTACATTAAAGCGCACTATATAGCCAGATACAAATTTAAATAGTTTTTAATCAGATCTGACGATAGTAACTCTACCAGAAAATGCAATTAGGATCCTCACAAGCAACCTTAAAATAAGAAAAATCTAGAGAAAATAAGCTTCATCCAATCAAAGTGAAGATCTTCGTAGTGAGAAGAGCTCTCAGCGAATCAGAGAAAGAGCCCCACGATCGATTCCAGACCAATTTAGCGCAGCTAATAAAAATAATATATGCATGTCATTACATCTGGTTAAAGACATTCGAAACGGTCAATTGATCATTGGATGCAATGAACTCAAGAGAGACCTGTTGTCGTCAGGTCTGCGGTAAGACCAGATTTAAGTCACAATTAATTAGCCCTAGACGGGAAAATTAGATATGATACTGGTCTTATTTATCGGAGAGCTTTACCTGTATGTCTTGTACACAAGATGTCAAGGTATTTTCAAAATCAATGCGGGGTAATATTTTGCTGCATCGATCGCCAGCCTCTTGACCATTAACGTATGTAGAACAGTATTCACGGGCCTCTATATGTTCTATACCAGTTGGAGTGGGCCAGCTTGGAACCTGACAGGAAAAGAATATTCTCGAACATATCATGTACAATTTAATTATGTATAAATTAACACATATTCAAACTGATCACAAAAATTAATTGTATATACAGATCAGCTAATTTTGTCCAGGAGACATACACATTGCGGAGGCGACGAACCTGTAATATTTCAAATACACGAGGAATAGAGGAATATAAATTATGACAAAGGTCCGGCATAATGAAATAAATCAACTTAAATTAACAAAATATCTTCTCGTCTAATTCAATGTCTGGCTCCTTGGTCAACAAAACTGATTACCAGCGCCATGACGAAAAACATAAGAGTTAACTAATCGTCCAGAGTACTCACAGTCACTTCGTAAGTGATATTGTATTGAAATATGATCTGCCTTTGTTTGGTTAGGCACTTCGGAGTTTGTATGGCCAGTTTAAGCAAGTCTTCGGTGATGTCCACATCACCTATAAGAGGGAATAAACAATCCACACACAAACTTCAAGTTCCAAATCTTTACACGGCACAGACAAAAGAATCTCATACGGCAGGTTCGATTAAATTTTTGTTTCAAATTTAAGCAGTTCCACTGCTCATCAATATAATTAGTTCTGATCGTAATAACATTATGTTGGTTATGTTTTTAGTGTCATAAAGGCTTTACAAGAAAGCGATTGATCCACGATTGTTATTATATTCTTCTGAAGTTGATGGTATAATATTTCAAATACAAAACTTTAAATGAAAATCTGATATGTTCCATAAATATAATATATAATGGGAGATGAATAAGGGACAAACCTGTTGTCCCTTTCTTGTTTTTCCTTGGTTTGCTGCAGTCAACTCTGTCCAGATTATCTCCACAGACCGGCTGATCTTCACCGTTACAGTCGCAATACACACTCTGTTCAGTAATAGCCTCCGTAACTAAGTCGGAACAATAGCCATTGTAAATTGTATCCTCATCTTTAACTCTGGAAAATGGATTAGGATACATGTACTTAGCGGAGACAATTAGCAACATTATCCCATCGGCATTGGGGTATTTAAATAGAGCCCTGGTTAGAGACCAATTGGTGATAACGAGCGATTGTGACAAATAGTTACTTTGATCCAGTGATAACAAAATATAAGTCAATCTCATTAATCTCTGATGAAGTGTTCCGTGACAATATGCATGTGTGATGGTTCATGGTATAAGCTCATTATTGAGATGTTATGGTAAGGGGTAGACAGAGACGCACGTACGTACATACATGACAATACTCTAATAGCACAAGACCACATTTGTGCCGGGTAAGCCTTGGGCTTATCCTACTCGAGGTATGGCGGTTATAATGCAATTTGGAGAATAAAGCAACAACTTTGACGTAGTGCTATTCGATAGGCTTCGGTCTGCTCTATGGCCACATGAATAGTATTTTTTTTTTAGATAATCAAATGTTGACAAATCGAGATTGACCTGAACAAGGGAAATGGGTCACAATCACTGATTTGTCATATTATTGCATCTGTCATGTAAGTTTAGTGCACCTAGACATACTCATTCTTAAGAAAAAACGTGACGTGAGTACATGATGACGACAATATCGGAAGGGCAAGTTAGTCCATGATCAGATGTGTGTCTAGTACTAGGCCATTGAGATATGTTGGTAACAAGCAATTAGATGATACATAAACCAACATTGACCCAGTGACGCAGACAAAATGTATCTCATTGAATTTAAATAGGCTTCTGCTCTGTGATAACACGCATGTGTGAAGTAAATGCTCTTAGGAACAGCAATTCTTGAGATAGGGTGTTCAGAAGCAATAGAGGACAAATTGACAAAATTGATGATAAATGAATCAACTTTGACCCAGCTAAACTATTGACCCGGGATAAAATAATTTTTTATAGACATATGTTCTAACGAACACGTCTCCTACCTCCAGCTTTGTGAGAATGGCTTGGGTTGATCCTCGCGACCCTCGTAAACGTCTCCATTAGGCATGAGGTAATCGTTGTTCTTGTCTTCATCAAAAGTACCACACAAGCCTGACATCGGATAGAAAAGATACTCATTAAACGCTACATTAAAAGGGTGGTGGAAAACGATGCCGACGTATGACCCCACAGACAATGTTATTGACTGCATATTTCTAAAACATCACAGGAACCAAAAGTGATCTTTGGGATGATTTGTATCCCAGCCACGCTTGGATTGTAGCTGTTCATGTGTACATATTGCATGACCACACAGCCCCCAGCACCGGTTTGAGCGGTATTAAATACAGATATTTCAAAGCGATGATGTAATAGCCCTATTCAGTCATCTGTTGGAAAATAATGAACTATGTGACCGCCAGATGGTCAAAAACGGCCAGAACATATTCAGAACATATACCTGCACAGCAGATGAAAACATTCCAAATACAATTTCACATCACACAAAGTTGAATAATAAGTCTACAGCTTTTAAGGAGAATCTTCATGGAGGTGCACAACAAAACTTACATAAGATTCAAAACTAGATTCAATAAAGATCTGCACAACATTTGAAAATATTTGATGCGATGCAATACCACTTGGAGACTGATGGCGAATGCTTGCTATGCGTAATTTTAGTGTGCAGCACTTATCTTTCTCCGATTAGAACCACGACATTTTGACCGCGAAGTCAACTGGCGGTTAAGGTTTTCCGATAGTTTGAGTCGACAACCTGTACCTGGATATATCGCATGAAAAAAAGATCTCAATAGCGACACACAAAGTATTTAATATCGAAGATACAATATTGCAAGTACCTTCTGTGTTTCCATATTCCGATGGAGAAGCTTTCACCCAGATGTTTAGAAACTTGTTTTGGTAAGTCCTGGTCATAATCTTGATATATGTGCCGGATGGAAGATGAATCTAAGTACAAACACATAATATGATTATTTAGCATCAGTCTTGCACTCATATTACGATCTTCAATAATAAACATGAAACTTTACTCATTGCCGTTACGCTTGTGTTTTATAGCCATGAACATAATCGCATTTATGTAGAGACGCTTCAAGATTGTATTATTATTAATATTATGAACGTTGAGGATGAATCATTAAAAGGATAAGAACTTTATATCTTGGGGTTTAGAGCTCGATGCATTTGTTGTTTTACAGAGTTTTACTAAGCCTTTAGCCCTATACGGCCTGGAGTCGGATGACTTGAGAGCTGACGTTTTCGTCCGTTTTGAGATTTGCTTTTCTGTGGATAAAAGAGGGTACAAATTGTTTTATTTCACATCAGATAATCGTGTATTTTTTGCGAAGACAACTGCATATATTGAAAATCCGAAAAAGATCTGCCGGAAAATGTTTTCTGGGAAAACGGTGTCCGTGTGATGTCATCATTCCCGCCATCTTGCATTTTTGATAAAGCTTGACCCACTGTGAACGTTGAGGATGAATCATTAAAAGGATAAGAACTTTTTTATCTTGGGGTTTAGAGCTCGATGCATTTGTTGTTTTACAGAGTTTTACTAAGCCTTTAGCCCTATACGGCCTGGAGTCGGATGACTTGAGAGCTGACGTTTTCGTCCGTTTTGAGGTTTGCTTTTCTGTGGATAAAAGAGGGTACAAACTGTTTTATTTCACATCAGATAATCGTGTAATTTTTGCGAAGACAATTGCATATATTGAAAATCCGAAAAAGATCTGCCGGAAAATGTTTTCTGGGAAAACGGTGTCACTGTGATGTCATCATTCCCGCCATCTTGCATTTTTGATAAAGCTTGACCCACACATTTAGTGTGATATCTTTCAGCTCACTAGTCCGAAGGATAACGACCTTGTTTAGGGGAAGGGGGGAATCGGACCCCCCCCCAAAAAAGCTGCGATACCCGTCCTCCCAAATCGCCCTGGCCAGATAGGGTTAAGACCATAGCCAAATCAGCAATATTATCGAAGGCTACACAATTCAATCTGGCCAAATGAAGAGGGTGGCATAGAGTATTTCCGTAGGCGGTGATTTGCCTTTATTTCTTCACGTGACACGAGAAACCAGTTATTATTTTTACGGGGAACGTGATTTGATTTATTATAGTGAGCCGCGTGATCGAGAATTGAGAAATCAGATCTGTGAAACATATTGTTTTTCACTGTGAACTGTGATCAATGTTTTCTTCGTTAAAAAAAAATGATAAACCGAACAGAATTTTTCAACAGACAATCTTCCTGAGAATAGTTGACATACCGAGCGGAAAGGACGCAAATTTCGTAGATGTAGCGAAGGATCCTTTTCACAGTTGAGCGTACTCTTGTACAGGTTCGCTCATAAACAGCTTGTGTCACTTTGATACGTCCCTACTCTCCGTGTTCCTCCGCTGATTCACAGCGCATATTTCACGTCTCTTAACGGTTAGGGGGCGCTTTATCTCGTTATCCAATCACCGTGCCGTAATAGTTTGGAGGTATACAGATTCCTCATATTATGATTGGCTAACCACTGCACGTGATTGGAATTACGTCACACTGAGAGTTAAATGGCGGATGCCCGGATGTTGGTTGCTGTCATAAACAAAGCGGGCCGAGATTCATCTGAAAGAGTATTTTCATTGGCCATCAAGAGTCGCCAAATATGTGGTGTGAATCAGCGGTGGAACAAGGAGAGTAGGAACGAAAGTGACACAAGCTGTTTATGAGCGTATTGTACAGACCTTTCAGTGGTAATTGATTACAAGAAGAGATTTGATAGTTGATGTGTACATGATGTGGGCGGCAGAACGTGGAAATAATTGACATTCAATAACGGCACAGAAAGAACCAGTTTGGATCCCTCCAAAATCAGGACTAATGGAGACAAAAAACTTCTTGAAGAATAATTCAATTTCTTTGAAAATTGCTGCCAAAATTATCTGGAGCTGGTGGATAGAGATGTGCAACTAAAGTGAACCCATCCAAGGCCAGTTCCATTGTATGCAGTTGCCACGGTTTGACTTGGCAATGCAAACAACAAATATATATGAATGCAAGTAGAAATGATTGTATGGATGGTGAAATATAAGATACTTTCTGTACGAATCTACCCTCTACAGGAAAGCATTGCTGCCTAAATGGGCGAGGAAGCACGGCGATTGGGTATGTTGCTAATATTTCCATTGCGGCAGGACTGGATGAAATATTAAAATAATTTCCCTGCTTCTCACGCATTTCAATTATGTTTAAGTAAATTTATTCCTCTCGAGATATATACGTTACACATGTATTATAAATGTAAACGCCGTAATATTTGGAACATTCCCACATTTTCACACAGTGAGAATATGGAGATGCACGAGACAAAAAATAGTATTAATGGCCATAGCTCGTTCATGCCACATATCCTTTTTTAGCAGATATTAAGGAATTGTACATGAAAAAACAAACGAAGAGGAATCCATTGGATGTGGTTAAAGAGTGGTTCCATTCCAACAAAGGATGCTTCCATTCCATTGCTTTTTCATTTTGAATTCAGTTTCAAGACGACACGGAGCATTGTTTTTCAGAATTCGTGTCTGATTCTTAGTACCTTCACTTCCATTGTGAGCGGTCACAAAGTCTGCGTTCGTATATGGAAGTACGTGTTTCTGTTGTCCAGCATGCAACATGGTAACTTGAATCGTATTTCCATTACCTTCAGCTGTCAGTTCTTTATCCAGTTATCTTGAGGGCGATTGGTTCACATTTTTCTAGCATTTGCAATAGAAATCTCAGCAAAGTATGGTACCTTAACAATGATTTCTTACATCCTAAATATAGCTACTCTTTACCCACCGTATTTTCTCTGGCAACTTGAAAGAAGTACCCCTCTTCCTGTATTATACCAAGTTAACCAGTTGATCCCCAAGCTAAGACCTTGACAAACATCAATATTTACAGCCCTGTCGGTGTCCGGACATGCTGGGAGAGAAAATGGGGATGGATTAGAAAATAAATTTACCATACACTACATCAGCCAGACTTACATTATAGGTATCCTGTCCACTCTGAATGACCCTGGTACCCGGGGTGAGCTGTCCATTCAAGTATATCCTCATATCGAGACCGGAGCTGCTCTCCCTCTCCGGGCCACACCTGTCAATCACGATGACATCGTCCCCAGAACGCACCGCCACAGCACAATTACAGCTTGCAAACCCACCACAACTACGGTAATAGGCATGGACCTGCACAATGAGATGCGGAACATCATTCACAAATACATTTGTAGGTGGGAAATCATTATTAACTTTTCCACGATTTCAACTGACTTAAATCACAGTAATGTGATTTCACGAAATCAGATTAAAAATCACACTGATCCCAGTAGTGAAAATATGGAGATGCAATAGACGGAAAATTATTATATAAGGTCGTAGCTCTTTCATGTCATTTAACCTTTTTAGCAGATATTAAGAGACTGTAAATGAAACATCAAACGAAGAGGAATCCATTGGATGTGGTATAAACAGTGGTTCCATTCCAAAAACTTTGTGGCTTGGAAGGACTGTGGGTTACACTGGAGTTGGTTCAAACAATGGTTTCATTTCAACAACAAGTGGTTTTCAGGGGATGTGTGCTGCGATGGATTTGATGTGAACAGTGCTTCCATTCCAACAACGTCAAGGTTTCTACTGACGACTAATAATTTTTCCAAACTGTTTTCATTTCAACAATTAGTTATTCTATTTTACTTCATAGAAATAATATTACTTACCTCAAACGAGCCAGAAGTGTGCCGCATCAGAACAAACTCACCCTCAAAGTAATTATTGTAATGCCTGCAGTGATGTAATAATGACGAATCACTTAGGTGACAAGGTTTTATTCTACATGATATAGGTTAGCTAGGTAACACCAGGCAAGAAATCTCATTAAGCTGTACCAAGTTGATCTGGAGTCAATCTGGAGACTCACTGATATAACATCATATAACTATAGTGTTAATCTGTCCGTTACAAGAATTTCCGCCTATTTGAGCATTGAACTGGAAGCTATACATTTTATATTTGAGAGAAAAAAAAGAATAGATGAATGAGCTCGAAGTACCTCGACTGGTGGGATATAGCTACAGATGTGGTGAAAATTAGGAACGTTCGGTCATAAGCGATTCATTGATATACCGTACATATAGGAATAACAAGGTTCTGGTTCATAAACAGATGCATATACTGAATGCGGTGATGATTTGAAAAGAAAATCTAGCTACAATATCTTTCAAGAGATATAGTTTTATTGCATTGTTCAATTATGGAACAACTGTGTGTATATCATGAGGCTGTTTCTGATTCATTGCTGGCTGCATATCGTGGTGTGGATTTAGACTTCGAGAAATATTGTGATAACTTCGATGGTGAACAGGCAATTAAGTTTTCCTCATGACAGACCAAGGACAGTCATCTTCAATGAGGTTCAGTAAGCAGATGGACATGTGGTGTAAATAGCAAGCGTCAGGTCCGACATTTAATATTCAACCGCATTCATAAAAGTATTTCAGCGACAACTAGATGTAACTGTTATTCTAAGGGATAACTGAGATAGACCCGCCCTGCAAGACACACGTCTCCCATTCCGAGTAATATTTCAATACAGTATAAATAAAACCCAAGGATAGAAAGGGCCATAACACTAACAAATGTGTGAATCGCATGATAGATGTATTAAAATAGAAGCAAAATTTTAGGAGTATAAGTCCGGACAAAATTGTATCTACAGCATGGACAAGCCGATCCTGTACCCCTCCCCCAGCTTTATTGCAGGGCAGCGGGGGGGGGGGGAGGGGGGAGTATAATGATGGAATATTATGATGTAAAACACTGCTCGCTCATCAGGTTATCAGCACTCATTACATGAATATTTGAAGAAATTCATTTTAAGGCCTGGTAATTTTGACCAAATATTTCAAGTCATAAATAAGTGATGCACATCTTCAAACCATATTAAACATGTGTATATAGTTTCAGAAACATCCAGTAATAACTGTGTGACTAGTTAATTACACAGGAACATGCTCTATATATTGGAATATATGCAGAAAATCGACAAAGTCCAAGTTTGAGTAATGAAGGCCTGGTAATTTTGACATAATATTTCATGTCACAAATAGGAGATGCAAATCTTCAAACATGTCTACAAAGTTTCAGAACCTTCTGATAAAAATAGTAGGAGTAATTTATTACACTAAAAACTTTTCTCTACATGGGAATAGATCCTGACAATGGCAAAGTCCTATAAAGTTCAAAACGTCATAAATATGTCAAAAATTATAATTTCCCCTTGTAATTAGGACATGCACATCTTCAAATCATAGGTAACACATATGCAAAGTTTCATTAAAATAGAAGCAAAATCTTAGGAGGAGTAGTCTGGACAAAATTGTGTCTACAGACAAATGGCAAAGTCCTATAAAGTTCAAAACGTCATAAATATGTCAAAAATTATAATTTCGCCTTGTAAATAGGACATGCACATCTTCAAATCATAAGTAACACATATGTAAAGTTTATAAGTTATTTAAAATAGAAGCAAAATCTTAAGAGGAGTAGTCCGGACAAAAGTGTGTCTACAGACAAATGGCAAAGTCCTATAAAGTTCAAAACGTCATAAATATGTCAAAAATTAAAATTTCGCCTTGTAAATAGGACATGCACATCTTCAAATCATAGGTAACACATATGTAAAGTTTCATTAAAATAGAAGCAAAATCTTAGGAGTAGTAGTCCGGACAAAATTTTGTCTACAGACAGACGGACAAGCTGATTCCAGTATACCCACCTCCCCCCCACCCACTAATTTCGTTGCGGGGGGTATAATAATCGAAATACCTATTACGCATGACAGTAGCGGGGGCTAGGTTTCGTCCTTCAATTTGAGATATTACAACAAATCTAATATATGTTTACCAGGGAAAACAGCTCACTGTATCTGGTCAGCACATTGTGTATATTGTGGATGTTACTTTGGAAAGGATACCTATTCTTATTTAGAAAATGACTTGAGTATATTTGACATAAGAGAAAATGGGTCACGGCCGGTCAGTTTCAATAGGCTTGTCGTCCAGTGCCAGCCTTACTTGGATTATGTGTTGATTATTCCAGAGATATCGTGTGAACAAAAATATTGGATAAATAGACGACTTGGATGACAACAATACCATTTCAGGCAAAATACATGAACGAAGAGTTAAAACTAAATCTAGGAAACGTTCGAAAAAATTAAAGACTGAATATAAATAGAACAGACAGGTAATGTCACTGGTCCATCGGCTTTGTGTCGTCCAGTAAACAGGTAAAGTTGGGATGGACGCACCTACGGACAATTTCCGCATAGTACAGCTCAACATGCAAGATAAGATCGACATTGCAGAGGGACTCTTAGTTACTTACCTTCCATCAAATGTTTTCATGTGCGGGTCATTTAAAGATTCACATAAGGCAAGCTTATCAGAGTCCTTCACTGTCAGCTGAAATGATAAGAAAATGAAATAAAATGTATATCCTATATATACAAGTACAGCATAACTGATTTTGTTGATATGAAAAGTAAAACTTTGTAATGAAAAAGTAAAAGAAAAGCTAAACTTCTAGGATATAATAAACTAATGAGAGGTAAATTTCAAGTTTGATTTATCCGATATGAAATCTGGAAGAAATCTAATCAGAAGACTACTTTTAAGTAAGATTAATTAATTAAGCTTGTTACTGTTTCGAATATGATTAACCGTTTCCCATATTAGGAATGAAAAACTCTTCACCTTTCGAAATATATGTAACAATTATGTATAGATTGAGCGTTTTTACTTTTAATAAAGCAGAATCGAATGGGATGTCTAATATTCAATGGAGACTCGGGGCATCAAGATAAGGATACTTACGGTTACTTGGGTCAGTGAATGATAACCAACTTGATAAGACCCAGTGAGATTTCTTTGTATAATTTCCACAAATAACTCCACATTACGGTGTTTGTCTCCATCCTTGATCTCATCAACGCTGGCCTTGACCGGTATATTGATGACATTCATCCAGTTATCAGGCCCGATCTGTACAGTGCATGCCTGTGATATGTCCCCTTCCAACAGTGGGAAAACTGCTTGGGAATAGCTCGTCCTGTCAGGGCAACGGTCTTTCTTATGAACTTCAAGACTGATCTTGACCTTGACAAAGCAGGTTTCATCTCGTAGATGGTAGGGACACAGAAGTCTAGGGGGTAGAGGTGATTGGACTTGTATGAATCCAGGGAGCTGACCTTCTTCAACCATAATGGTCTTGCTAATAACCTATAGGAAAGTAAGAAAGATAATGTTTTTCATTCAAATAACATAGTAGTGTGAATGTTAACATCTGTACACCAGAAACGCGGAAGGCGTAGGCCAAAGGTAACATAAGTTAGTCCCTCCTCAACAGAACTTGTCGAAGGTAGGCCTGCAGTAATTGATCCCAGCTCAAAAACATTATCGAAGTTTTCGCTCACAGGATGTGCATTTAAATATACCGCAAATGAAATAGTGACAGAGGGATTCAGGTACTTGTCAGTGAGGATGATTCACCACAACACTGAAACTAGACCGATCTATATCCTCCAACTGTGGAACCAGTTATTCCTATGCAACATGCTGAATCAGCAACTGGTACCACTGCAGCGGACGAGGTTGATTTTATGGTCTATTTTCATTATTGATTTCTGTAGTCCTTTGTACTGTATATGTAATATTATTGTCCGGATGACAAACGTTCCATGCACTCGAAAGAAAAAATCCAAGATGGTGGCAGTGACCGTATTTGATGACGCATTTCAGTGACAAGCGAGACCAACCTCGCTCTCGTCTTTATGAACGCACTTTCCAAATCAGATATCATTCGATAAATGTTGCCAGTCCAGACTCAAAAATATACTAGCGGCCGCAGATAATGCTGGTAGTTTGATGCTGCTGGGAGGTTTCGCGATACATTGAAGATTTGTAATTACCTCGATAACCAGAACAAGCTTATCACTTTGACGAGGTGTACCGATGGTGTTGTCACAGTCTTCTGTGTAACATACATACACTGAGCAGAATATCTGTTAAAACAAGAATGAAATAATAACGGTTCAATCAATGAAAACCTGAATGGAAGGGTTAGATGGAAGTCTATCAAACTGCTTGTGAGTGGAAACTAGGCAGAAATCCTGAGCGAGTGGGTGGTTCCTGTCGAGTTGAATCGTTTGCAGTTGGTCCTGGGTAATTCTGTTGAACGGCGTGAGTCATATGTATGTCATACCTGACCCATTGCCTACTGCTGTAGAAAGTCAAATGCCTGCAGCAACTTGATTACGAACTGTCATTAATCCTTTTCATGAAAACCCATACGGAAGTATCTTGTTTTCGAAGTTATAAGATCAAGGTTAGCACAAAATAGAAAATAAAAGATAGGTGCGTTTTCAAAGAGTGGTGAGATATGTTAGAGTGGAAAAAACTCAACGACGTCTATCGACGAAAAAGGAAGCATACGACTTCACAGGAAAGCCTCCTTTGGTATCTCACATTAGATTCCAAGACGTAGCTTTGGTACGCCGCGCTTTTGTTGCAGATGTGCATGTGGAAACCCTTACGTAACCACAGCCCCTAGCACCGGCTTAAGCGGAATTAGATACGTTTGTGTCAACATATGTCTGTTTTATCAGTACTCTGCTTCCATTTAAAAAACCAAGATGTTTTTTATATGTAGCCAGAAGAGATCAAACTTATTAGTAGGTGAATGATTGTTTAGGTGGTTGGTGAGAACGAAAAACAGACAGCGAGTAGTTTCTTGAGTTAAAGATTAAAGAATGGTGGTGGTTCCTACCATTTTGCTGACGTTTTACTGAAGTCCAAAACAAACTACAAGAAACAGGCTTTGAAACGTCTATAAAAGTTCAAAGTGAGAGAAAGACCACCGAACAAACAAACCTATCAAAATTGACTTTTTAACAATAAAGTATCTGTGTTCTTTGCGTATTCTACGTCTACGGAGACCAATATTACGTGTTATATCAAAGAAAAGGCTACATGTAGGATTTCTTTCATTTTGCTTGAAGTACATGTAATTGATCTCTAACTTAGAGTACCTTATCAAAATAAAAATCAGATTAAAAACCTGACAGTGCACATCTACATAACAAAACCCCTCAAAAACTGGCAATGCACATCTGCAAGGTACCAGGCAGCTTCAATGTAAGCTGTCGATGAAAAGTATCGTCCGGACAGACAAAGCGATACCCATTTGCCCCTCTAATTTGGAGTGAGGGGTACATAAGAAGAACTGATAGGACTAAATAAATCACGGGACATCATCCGATGAATGCTTATAAAAATTTATGCTGCAAATGCGATACAGATTCATTCGCCAATCTTCTTAATAAACATATTATATCATATGAATCGAAGTCTTGTAAGTAAAAGTGATTAATAATTATTTAGTAGATGACGACATGTCTATAAAATCATGTCCCGGCCCTGTGTGAAATGTTACCAGTACGTCGATACAAAATAATGGTACTATTATGGGCAATGCGGTTCCTTTATTGTTTTTGTCTGTCTGTAGATAAAATGTGGGCTATATATTGCAGATAATTTTCAAAAATGTCATAATACTAGAAGTGAGGGAGTATAGTGTTGGGGTAATGTCAGGTGCCGAGGGAGGCTTGCCTGTTGAGTCATATGGTTGCTCTTTAGTCGCAAGACGTCAATTTTCCCCACCTCTTGTATATCGCTTCAATATCGACTGTTAGTCCCCGAGATCCGCCCTCTGTACATGTCATTCGACAAATATATGTAGGTTATTGATTTGGTGGGAAATTTAAGTCGTACGACGTCGGGCATTACAGGTTAGTTTTTCTGGGTATTATTGCATTCCCCAGGTTTATCACATGTTGGGGCGTTTACTACATCAGACGTCCTCGATAATATCAGATGAGCTATTTCTTTGAGCTGATCTGTCACCCCATCTCCCGAGCTAGCGTATCTAATTCCGCTTAAGCCGATGCTAGTGGCCGTGTGGATACTTCATATTCTCCTTATGAGCAGAAACAATAAAAGCGCGGCTGAGACACTAAGGCTACGTCCGAGAATCCATCGTATTTTCGAGTCTGAATGTAGATTAATATAGTTGCTCTTTAGTCGTCAGACGTCGTCAATTTTTCCCGTCTCTTGCATATCGCTCCAATTCAGTATTACAGAATGCTCCCCGACCCATAATGGCGATTTATTCGCTGGCAGTCTATAAATCACTGATACCGTCTGGAAGTACAGAATTTTTAAGATGTTGATTTAATAATCGTGCCTATATATACCTCTGATTCGTACTGCACAAATTGTGCGAAGACGACTTCCGTGAGCGTTGAATTCGTCACCCCATCTGTCAGTCTTTCTGGACCTGCAATAACGCTACCATCCACTGTCCATGCCAGGAGGTACTCCACTGCGGTATCCTCCAACGGTTCAAATGTACACATCAGGCTGACATTACCCGTCATCTCTGTTATCAGGCTTATTTCGGGCATATCCTTCAGTTCTGGAATGTCTGCGAAGAATAAGAGAAATGTACTCAAACATTACCATCATGTTATTGAGAAAAATGCAAATGTCAGGTTAGGAGTTTAAGCCTAATGCCACTTCCAAAAAGCTTGAGCATATAAACTATACTAAAATTGCATAATTGATTATGGGTATGAAGGCAGAAATCTCAAGTACCGGTTTGGACGTTCACAGCTTTGGCGATCTCCTCTTCCCCGTAGACAATGGCACCTAATTGAACAACCATCTTGTTGAAAATTCCCCCAACAACAGTCCCTAGGTAGCAGATTTGGGGCGACAAGATGTGGACTTCCTTTCGCAGGAACTTCTTGACGGAACCTGCCAGTTCTCCGTCTAAGTAGAGTTTCAGGCCCTTCTGCGAACTCCAGGAGAACTTAACGTCCACGAACACATCTGGCCGGAACTTATTAGTCACCAAAGTCCACTCCCTGGTTTCCGCACTGACACTGACATGAAGACGGTTTCGGCGCAGATACACAAAAATTCCTGTAGCGCCGGTTTCATTGCCACCGCTTGCGAAAATGTATGAATTCTCTTTGAAAGTCCCAATAATTTTCACACTCAGGGATAAGGTAAAGCCGTAAGTACACAATGTTGGGTTAACCAGGCATTCCGAGCAAGCCGCGTCCAAGATGGCGACTTGATCTATCCCATTCAAGGCCAGAGCCAGACCATTCCTCGGTCCTTCCACAAGAGTAGGATTGTTAAGCACAGTGAGGTTGTACGAGGTGGTGATCAGCACGTTGTCTACGATTTTCTGGAAGACGAACACCTCCCTCTTAATTACATCACCTGTGAGAGGAAAGGAATCCTTAGTGTATATCACTGTTTATCAAGATACAAAGAGCCCACCCTACCCGAAGCTCAAGATGGAAGCGTATAATGCTCTAGTAATCATCAAGTCTTCGACTAGCCATGTGCCTGCTGTCAATTCTGGATACCAATTGTACCTGCTCTAAATATGCTTATGTGTTGTTTTGAACTGGCAAAAGTTGGCAGAAATTAGACAAATATGCTTTATATACATGCCAGTATTCTATTTAAAGCCAGATGTAAAGCTGCTCTCATTAACGCATTTTTTTGAGAATTTGGTAGGAGATATTTACAAGTGATGACAAAGTATTCCTTCTCCACAGATAAGCATATAGTAATATAAAGCGCTGTGATGCTTGCTATCTAGAACTGACGACATCCGCTTGACGAACCTGCGGCTTTGTCATCACTAGAGCACGAATCAGCTGTATCGGCAGCTCCGGATTGATTTCAACTACTATGAACATTATCAGTATCTGTCATAAATAGTATTCAATTCATGATGAGTTACATATTTTAAGTTCCCCCAAGAGAATTCTGATGAATTGTGCAAGAAGTTTCTGTAAGACCAACCAAGCACTGAAAAGCAAATGTTGGGAAATTGCTTTGTTTACACCATTGTTTTACATCATGTACACCAAATCATTCACCATAACCGATTTTTATTATGTTGAGTCATTCAAGAGAATGGTTTCTGCGCATGTTAATTCTTACGTTGTATTGTGACAAATGTGTTCGTAGTCTGGTTGCACACTTTGGTATGGTCTTCTGGATCGGCAAACCCTGAGCCAAAGCACTGTTCACCGATTGTACAAATGTCCGTCTTTGAAAATGAAAAGCATAATCCTGATAATGGCTAAATAATAAAAAATTGATATTTGATTATAAACCAACGAGTGAGGATTAATATGCCGGCAATAAACAAAAGAGGCAGATAGCCGTTAAATGTATATAATATTGTAGACGGCGAGAGGTAAACTAGAAGCTACATTACATGGTTGAGAAAAAATAGGCATGTGCCCCTCATTCTCATACTGTCAGAGTTTTCAACCTCCTGAACTGTGGGTGTAATATATGACAGTAGGAGCTTTACAATCTGATGTCATGATAATGCTGCTCCTCTACCCCGCCCCGCTCCCAACTATGAGTCTTAAGATAGAAAATGTCTGGGAATATACAAAAACCTGAATGAAACGGCCTGAAAATATAATCAGGTCTTCTACAAGTGGATATGAAGGGATGTAGTAAATTTCATTGGTGTATGTTGAATATTGTTTGGAGAATTCCCGCTAACAAAGTTTGTGATAAACAGCTGCACGCACGTACGGACACATGCGAGCCAATATTAGCAAATGAGTGTACATGTACAAGTACACAGCGTGAATACTTCAGATTACAAATCAAAGAGATTGTTTAATGAAGGTACAATTTGTGTCCATTATCATTAGTTATCCAAGTGCTACCAGTAATAACTTATCAATAGACGAATCGGTAAAAACTCACCTTTCGCGTGCATTTCTGCAGGGTACAGATGCCACAGGTAGATTCATAAATGATGTGAAGGAAGCTTGCCACAGAGACAATGTTGTCCGTGTTACTGACTTTAATGCTGTACACTCCAGGCCCGCCCACGTCACAAATCACCTGAGATGTACCGATGAACACTGCGGCCACCTGCACAACAGTTGTGGTGGCCTCAAATCCATTAACTGTACTCTGAATAGAAACGTAGAATACTCTATAAAATGTGATACATGTTATTACTATTTAACCAAAATATTAATTTTAATTCAATCTGTTACTCCGCTTCACGCAGAAAACTGATTTAATTTTTTGTAAAAATTTTCACAAAACACTGTTTGTGAAACATGTTTCATCAATTTTCTGTTCAAATGAACATGATCACCTTATCATTCCATTGGAAATCACAATGTCTCTTGCTGGATTATTATTGCATTTCATTATACATTGCATAAAATACACGGGAAAGGAATTTCTCTTCAGGTGATGTATACGAGGAAGATTGAGTCATCAATAAATCACACTGTATCCTGACACCATAGATGGCAGAGCGATGGCCACCCTAGAAAAAGGATCTCCAATAAGTTGATGTTCTTAAAACATTAGATATAAATAGCCATGGCGCCAGGCTAGTTTATTCCTTCTTGGTTGGGGTAATGATGGTATCGTGGATGCTAGCCAACCCAACAGGCAGGGTTGGACCACCTCTGAGGAAGTCATCGACTTTTCCCCGGATCAACCACTGTTCTGCCCTGTGAACCCTCAGGATCCCACAGTAAAGGATCTAATTTCTTCTGGTCCACTTTCAAAGATATCATAAAACCTTTGGAGATGATCGGTATGATGGAGCGCGATTCCAGAGAACAAATGTCCCGCGAGGTCCCAATATTTCATTTCAAAAATAGCACTTTTCCATTTGAACGAAGATCAACATCAAGAAATGCCTCTTCGATTTAAGGAACTCTAGTTCAAACCTCAAAACCAAGCTATGACTATTCATACGATAGTTTTCTGATTGCTGCTCTGAGTTCATTGGATACTTGCTAAGTAACGATCTTCTTCCTAACCCGGACTTTACTAATGGACTGGTTGGTGTGCTCTGCGGTTTACCCCTTGGTCCGGTAGCCTATCTCTCGACACAGAATTCAATGTGAATAATGAGCATCACGATTTTCTTCCGTTTCTCTGATGGAAGGATGCATGGGATTACAGCGAATCTGAAATCGGGAGAAAATTCAGCCTTGTGCGCTCAGATTTTCTATGCGGAAGTCTACCCGTACAGTCAAAGACGCTGTATGCCAGAGATGGCCTTAGATTGCAAACGTTAATCTCAAGGGAACAGATTATAGCAATTAATCCGGATGGCTTGGTGAAAAAGGGAGTACTACAGCAGAAGAAGAACAGGAGTAATGACACAATTCTCTTCCTGCGAAGGAAGAGCCTCCATCGCCGTGAAACACTGTAACTAAAGCGATGCTTCAAACCGAATGGCGTTTTAATCTTTAATCACTTGTCTGATGCAATTACACGATTGTTTCTATATACAGATGGCTACGCTCAGATGACAAGCTTCAGTGTTCCCTATGTACTACAATACGTTGTTTTAGAGGTTGCTGCCGCTATAGTATCTGTGAGTGCGTTTCTGCAGGATGAACATCATTATTCAGTAAATATGATAAAATTTGCGATTAAAGAGGTTAAAATTTGTAATTTAAACATCTACTTGTGTGAACTGAAGTTAATGTCACACTCAGCAATATTTCTGACACAAACTTGTCGCAACGGCAACTAGTTATGCAATATTAAAAATCTGCTACCTAATTCACATATCAAATTATGTGGCCCAGCAATAGCTTGCCATTATCCAGACATGGGAACTGGGATCATATTCGTTTTATGCCCGGAAACACCCGAGGAAAAAGACATGCATGGCAAACAACACTTAGTGCATACCTGCATGGTCGTCACATGACACGTGAGTGTGTCGGTATTGACGAATTGGTTGCCAGTGATGATGACACGAGTACAGTTGGTTTGTTGTGTATCACACAGTTGGGTTTCAGGATCCACGATAATGACGTTAGGAGGATCGGTTTCTTTCACGGAACAGTCCGCACCAATATAACCAGTATCACACTCACACGAACCTGATGGCGGAAATAGGTCATAATTTATGTACGTCCTATACATGTCAAATTAAATTTATCTGATACCTTTAGTAACTCAGTCACTTAACTTGCAATTCCAATGAATGAAAAACGTAGAATGAATTAATGATTCTTCCTTTTATTTGCAAAACAGATTCGGAATATTAAGGTTAAGTATACCAGGCAGATTCTGGAGAGTTGATTTGATGTGAACATTTGAATAATAGAGACCTTATCGTATTTTGGATAAGATATCATTTTCCTCGTCATACATTTTCTGGGCACCATCGATAGAAATGTATCATATATCGGAGGTGTTTTACTGTGCTGAAAAACCTGTAGTGATCCAAAGTGGTCAAACATACCATACAGAACCTGCAGACAAGACCGTTTCTACCCAGGTATGTGTATTGTACCTGGGCGTTAACCTTGCCTGGAGGTTCAATACTACTACTTCTCTACTAAATGGAGTATCGTAGAAACAACAGTGCATCATTTTTTTAAGCATTTGATTGGTCAATTCAAATTTTCAAAATAGAATACGATAGTTTCATTGGATTGTGGCGAAAATTGGAAGAGCATCCAGAAAATCACAGTTTCTGTAATGCCCGGTTGAATTCATGCTGCTACTCTGAAATGTTTTTGACTGGCCACGAAATATATTACTGCTTCTCCTTTGATATAACTTTTTGAGTTCAGCGTAAATTTATATATCTACAGTATAGAAGAATTCCGCAAAGAATCACCTTCTACACACGTTCCATTTTCACCGCACTCGTTAGGACAGAGTGTGTCTGTTATGTTCGCAGGAGGGACAGTGTCGTTTGTTCCAGCTACCAATACCCAGAATTCAACATCAAGGGTGACAATTATCGAGCAGCGGAGTTTGATGTCCTCCAGGGCAGTCAGTATGAATGTATAGCCATCTGTTAACTGGTGAAAAAATACAATAATATTATGTAACATATCTATACATAGTAACTGACAACTAATGCATCATTGGATGACTGTGCAAAACATAGGTCCAATCAAGTTTTTATTCATTATTTCTGATGGCATGCGCAATGGCACAATAATTACAGCATAATGGTTATGCCAGTTTAGGTGTATACATGAACATCAACAATAAAATAGTGGTTGAGATACATAACGCCACATGAATCATTCTTCATCCTTGGAAATGGCTTTGGAATGTCCCCTAACCGTATCCTTTATGTTTGTTGTTTGTACAGTATCATTAAATATCATTTATTAAAATTTTTTAATTATGTTAGAAAATGGACTTATTTATATTTCCATTAATTAATGTACTCAAAGCATGTGTAAGTCAGAAATGTGATACTACACGCGTAATCATTTACATGCACTATCCACACACCTTAGTCAACAACATGATAGGGAGAATTTTAAAACGCATGATGACAATATACTCACAAAAACATTATTTCCGGTATTATGAGGTGACGTTTTTGATACAAGCTGTTACATTGTAGGCCAAATTGTTCTACCACATGCCAAATTACTACTACATATTACATAAACACAGTCACTCTGAGTAACGTAAGACGCCGCATGTTAATAGTTTCAGGAAAAATGTGAAAACACAGTACAACAACATGCTACATATTTCGTTAATTTCATATATTTTTTGATCTGAAATTAAAGTCAATTAATTAGAGCAGAAAGTGTAATGGACACAAGTTGTCAATAGGTGCCCATCTGAACACATATGCACAGGTGTAGCAAACACATTAATTCCATACCTGGACATCCTCCACACAAGATGTGAGGCTGTTGTCGTAGCCTATACCTGGTAGATCTAGACATGCCTGAGCCGCTGTTGTGGCCTCTATATATACCCTGCATGCTTCAGTTGCTTGGACTTCAGTAATAGCACTAGCGGTTGGCCAGGTTGGTGTCTGGAAAACAGATTTCCAATTTATATTTTCTATCAAATATGTTGAAGTTATCATTTAGCTAATAAGTGTTAATTTATTTACGACGGTGAGTTTAACTATTTTGATATGTGTTGAATCTAAAACTAACCTCGAAATACCAGTTGATGTTATATTTGAAGATGACGATCTGTTGAGTAGTGAGACATTTTCTGGTTGGGTTTTCTGCAGTGACTAGATATAACTCTGTTTGGTCCACAAATCCTGCAAAAGTGAATAAACAATAACAGATCGAGAAAATTTTAAAACTGCACATATCACAATTATTTAATTTGTAGTAGTAGTAGAATCTTTATTTCCATCTCACCTTATAATATAATATGAAAACATATACAATCACATTAAAACATATTATAAGCCACTCTATATAGAGTTATGAGAGACGACATATATAAAACACATAAAATGATATATACATATAAAATGCTATAAAATATATACATCTTACGAATATAGCAGCTTTTGGCGGTTTTACGGCATATTTATTCATTTTGAAATAAGGAACAAATATGATCATTATCACTTAAAGAATTAAATCGGTAAATGTGCATTCAGACTCCTGAAAAAATTAAGTCTGATGTCGTCTAGTGCGCAATGCAGCAATACATGCTGTTCTGACTCGATTTCATTGGGGCATATAAAACACTTTCTTTGGTCAAGTGGTATATTCTCATACCTGCCAGTTTCGATTCGCAGGGGATAACTCAACATCTAAATTTAGCCATGGCACTGAGATGAAGCTTTGGCAGATTATTTTTAACATACATCTCTGTACCAAATTGTTTTTTAAAGGTCTTGTATGATCTTAGCTTGTTTTTGCCTTCACCTCTCGTTGCATCTGAGAATACCACTTGACCTTAGATTTAGAAAATACCTTATGACGAACATCATAAAACAATAACATTGTAGCTAAATAGATCCGTTGTGTAGTTAAAACATGCAAAGTAAACTTCTGACAAACTCTAAAACTCCAATTTTTACACTGATTCGGAGCACATATATTCGTCCACGTTAACACACTTCTATTTAATCTAGTCGGACTTATATAACGTATACGGCACCATAATCTTGCTACACTGGCCCATAAACGGACTCCGACCAGAGTCCAACCCATGTCACCGGCTAACGCTACATTGCGCGCATATTTGCCAATTCCTATGTAGTACCTCATAGCTCTATTTTGCACAGCATTAATACAAAAATACTCTTTAGTGTCCCAAAGTGCCGATGCATATTCTATAACAGGCTACTCAAGACAGTCATACATTTTTGTGAAGGTGTGAAAGGGAACGCTCCCCAATTGACATTTAAGATATAGCCAAGCCGAGAGCCCTGCCTGTAGATTGTGCTACTTTCTTGACAGTTACATCAAAATTTAAAAATTCATCCAGGCATAAACCAAGGTAAACGTATTTGTCAACAATTTCGAGATCAGTTTCACCGCAGGAAAAGTTCTGGCTTGATTATGGTGTGCTAGTCGTTCTAAAATGAATTACCTTAGACTTGTCAATATTAACATTCATTTGATTAATACCACACAGTTGATAATACATCAAAAACCAACATCAAAAACTTCATTTCAGCTAAATCATTTATGAACATGTTGAATAGTAACGGCGATAGCACACAGCCCTGTTTCACGCCACAACCTACATCAAACCACTCCGCACATAGTCCATTAACCCGAACACAGCTATGAACATTTTGATATATGGCACCTGGGACGAGTATGGAGGGATATGAAACGCGGCTCCTCTCTTTGAACTAGGGTTTGTCTCGCTAATTGATATGTTAATGAGTGATTAGTGATTGGTTAATTAGTACGCCTCGTCACTGATTGGCTTTTGTGTGCAAAAGACCGTCACGTGTGCTTCGCTGCGAGTCCCGCCCTGTTTCGCTGGTCAATGCTGGGCGAATACACGTGCTTGTCAACTAGGCTCCATTAACGTGAACGCCAGTCAACTCAATTTAGGCCAAGATTGGTGACCAAAAAAAATCCTTTACAGCTTAACGAGTGGCAAAAGGAATACATCATGCAAACGACAAGAAACAAAACTAGTGCACGGAGAAAAAAAATCTACAAAAACAAATGACCCAAAAGAGTAGTTCAATCACAAAAACGTACAAGAATTGTGAGATTTGTTCAGAATTCTAGATATTTGGCATTTTTACGATTTTCACGAGCAATTATTTACAAAAACGAAAATGGAAAATTAAAACATTTTGCGTACTGTCACAGATAGCACAGATATACTTCAAAGATTGAGATAAATGAGAAGTCTGATCACAAAGAAGGAAAAAATGAGTTTTTCCTTCCCGCTCCGTCCGCTAGTTAACGGCAGCGCAGAGCGGTCGATGAAAATATGCATCTTTTCGATGAAAATCTCTCAAAAGTTTCTTCTCTCAAAATTGTACCTGTCTCGATCAAATAATTTGATGCCAATTGCTGCAGAAGAACGTCTATAAATCTGGTAAAATCTGGAATGAATTCGTGACGAAAACTAGGCGATGCAAAGGCTCACGCGCGTAGAGCGCGAGACCTGCCAGGCGAGACATACATTCAGCGTGAGCTCGCGGCGGCGCCTTTGATGTCGGGGTACGTTTCATATCCCTTTAATATTCGTCCCAGATGGCACTTAAACATTTCAGCGTTCTACCACACACACCATAGCTCTTTACCTTATGGAAAAGAATATTTCTATTTATTTTGTTATAGGCTTTGTGGAAGTCAATAAATGCGACGAATGTCAACAGCTTACGTTTTTCTATTTTCTATTATATTAGTAATGGTAGATAGGTGATCTATAGTAGAGCGACAATACATCATGCTGTGAAGCCATACAAATTTGACATTTCCAATGTATCTTGGGAGTTCATATATGAGAACACCATTGCCAAATTTGACAGCGGAAACTTCTTTTCAAAGGCTATGTCGATTGTAATGTGTCCATCTCCGATAGCGACAAGATTGCACGAATACTCGCCGATTTCTCAATACTCTATATACATGTTTTCATTTTTGTTACATTACCTTTGTTCCCCTTTCCTGGTTTCGAGCAGGAATCAAGGTAGAGATCAGTCGTGCACTTCATAGCATGCCCCTCCGTACAGTCACAGAAGAGTTCTGTATGATCAGGCAACGGGAGGTCATCTGGGCAGTATCCACTGTACAGGGAGGCCATAATGTCATCTGGGTCAACCCTGTGGAAATATTTTTTTATATATCAGTAAAGAAACAATCAAAACTTTTCTGAAAAATCCCACTCCTTTAGCTAGATCCTCTAACTCTCCAGATTCATAAGTATATAGATTTAATTATCCATGTAACAATACCATCCTTTTGTTCGCCGTCACAGTTTCTGATTTTGACTACACTGATTAATCCATATGATACATAAGGTGAAGCAATGTCCAAAATTGTGTACCAGGATCACATTTCTTCAATTTATTTGTCCATATAGGGTCAGGGACGATCTTAGTCGTGTTCATTTAATTAGTATCGAAGAAACAACGAATTAAATTAAACTTCACCTACAGGAATATAAATGAAGATACACGAGGAATATAAAACACGGAGAATATACGCATGAGAAGATATGAAAAACATACCTCCAAGCCTCTGAGAACTCCTTCGGTCGTTTTTTCTTGATATCCAGTATTACACCATTAGGCAGGGTGAAGTCGTTCGACTTATCGTCGTCATAATTACCACAAAGACCTGCGATAAAGGGAGACCGTGAAATTCATGGATTTCGTTATGTTTCACACAAAAAAGTTGATGGTATAAAGCCCCCAAATAAGTCTTATATTGAAGTAGTACATAACTAAACAGCATAATATTATCCTAAACAATCATATACTTTGACCAGGCAGTTTTTTTTTTATATAAATCATTTTCGTGTGAATGAGAGAATCTAAAAAATAACATGGATTTCAATGGGATTTTAGGGTATAGTTAAAAGTGTGCACTCAACATGCTATCTTAGAAAAAACATATCTTTGCTTATGGTTTATCACATGTATTACTGATTACAATTAGCCACAAGTCTACCACGCCGAGTTCTGGCAGCAGAGATTAGTGCCAACAATCGCATGTTAAAATATGGGAGAAAACCTCAAATCCAAAGAGTGAGTAGGCTGAAAATCAAGTGTATATATGAGTTTTCCCGTCAGATAGGTGAAATTTTAGCTGTTGACAGTTTTTGGTTCATTATTCATTCTCAATTGATATGAATTGAAGCGATATGCAAGAGGTGGGAAAAATTGACGACGTCCGGTGACTAAAAACCAACCATATGACTCTACAGTAAAGTATTCGTCGACGCCTAATATTCAGACCCGAGAATACGGTGGATTCTCGGACGTAGCCTTAGTATCTCAGCCGGGCTTTTTTGCAGCTGTTCATCTGGAGACTCATTTGTCTATAAATGTAGGTTTTGTGGGATATATCGGATGACATCCGATAAATGAAAGGTAACGATCCCCTTAATATATCCTTGTTTCATTTAGTTAGTTTGTACAAAATAATTATCACCTTAATTGTTAAGACTCATTTGTATAAATTCAAGATAGAAATATCAAAATTGCATGATCAAATTACACCCCCCACCGCCCGCCATGGATTACAGTACATCGTGCGTATAATTCCTGAACGTCATTCATTCAGTTACGGATTGCCCAGCTGAGTAACTGGCAGGCCCCCTGATTGTCGACCTATCTGAATGCACATATTTTTCCACTTTCTGAAATTCTCTTAGCAGTAGCAAACCTCAGATCTGGCATTCAATATTCAGTCTTCGTCTATAAAGAATTTCCGCGTCAGTACACGAAAGACCGATTTCGTATGAAAGTTAATTTCAAATGTGTATGGAATAAAAATAATAAATACACAAAATGGTTTCTTACAAGAGAGAAGCACAACACGGCTCTTTAGTGAGTTTGGCATAAGGTCCATGTGAGACAGCGCCGTGTAAACTCAAGTGTGTAACGGAAATTATTGTGCAAATATTGTTTTGGAGCATATATTACTGTTAACATTTTTACTTTTGTACCCTCAACCTCAGCCTCATTTTCCTCCTGAAATTTTATGTTCTCCAGCAAATATGACTGCTGTTCACATTTTGACGGTTGGAAATAGGCCAAGGTCAGCCAGGATTGAACTTGTTCCTTACAAGGTCGGATTGCGGCAAAGATGGAGACCCTAGATTAATTTGTTCCTTATACATGTATACTGCGTTCACGTGCAAATATGATTGATGGTCTCATATTGAGCAGACCAAGATCAGTCTAGAAGCCTTCATAAGCGATCATGTTTCTAGCTCTCTCTGTTGTTGGCATATTGCGTTCATAAACAAATAAGACCACTATTCATATTTTTGATCTTCGAAAATAGGCCACGGTCAAT
Source organism: Hanleya hanleyi (assembly GCA_036873755.1). NCBI lineage: Eukaryota > Metazoa > Mollusca > Polyplacophora > Lepidopleurida > Hanleyidae > Hanleya > Hanleya hanleyi. The sequence continues at coordinate 61,369 of JAVTVY010031910.1, read as the reverse complement.
CCGAATTGAAGTTGACAAAGGGTCCTCATAAACCGCATTGTGTCAAAGATGAAGGCTCTAGCTCAATTTGCTTCTTCGATATTAGAGTCCTCATAAAACCACAGTGTGCCAAAGATGAAGGCTCTAGCTCAGTTTGCTTCTTCGATATTGTGTTCATAAAGAACTATTACTGTTATTTGCATTTTGACTTTTGCGACCTTTAAAAATAAATCTAGGTCAGTCCTGTGTAACTTAATCTGGAGTTCATTATACGGCAGCAATATACCACGGACCAAGGCTTTTAGCCATCTGTGTTATTGAGATACCTTCATCACAACGTTTGGGTCGAACACACGGACTGGCGCATTTCCTTAACCCTCTTTTATGGTATAAATATCACAGAGAAAGGGTACACGTTTTGTAGAATCAATTTACTATATTCGATGCTTTATTTTTTTGAGGCGAAACATTGCTTTGAAGATTCGCCCAACGTTTGAAGACATTTATGCATCCAGTTTATTCGCCCCATGTGCCCAATGCGAACGAAAGCGTTGTGTAAAATGGGATATCCCGTTTTGGGAAATACAAAAACTTGGAACAACGATATCATGTTTTACGTCAATCAATGACTTTCGACGCACGATGAGCCTGCAAACTGTCTTTGGAGTCGAAAGGCATGCATCATGTTGGATGCAGATAAATGGCGGATCAAGACAACGCAGAAGGCAATCCACCAGAAATGAACGCGTTGTCGGAAATATATCTACAGGATCCAACTAATTCGCCAAGCCTTCGCTTTTCTGAATGTTTCGGTCAGGTAAAATCCTGAAATAAATATGTTGAAATGATATGCGATTATGTTATTGGAGAGTATTTGCCAAAACAACTCTTCGAGGGCAATTCTTAAAACAGACCTACATTCTTAGAAATCTAACAAGCGTTCTGAGAACCCCAGCATCTCGCCTTGTGGGGTCATCCGCCGAAGCTGCAGCAGTATTGAAAGCATAAATGTAGAGCAAACAAGAACGTCTGGAATAGATGGGGTACAGACAATGATGTCTGGAATACATTATCTGGTACAGACAATAACATCAGTACCATGTGAGATTACTGCCAGATAGGTCAATCCCGTGTAGGATGGATAGGTCAGTGCCGTGGGATTACTGCTGCATAGGGCAGTCTAGTGTGAGATTGCTGCTGGATAGGTCAGTCTCATGCGAGATTACTGCTGGATAGGCCAGTCCTGTGTAGGATTACTGCTGGATGGGCCAGTCCCGTGTGTTATTACAGCTGGATAGACCAGTCCCATGTGGGATTTACTGCTGGATAGGCCAGTTCCATCTGGGATTACTGCTGGATAGGCGAGTCTCGTATGGAATTACTGCTGGATAAGTCAGTCCCGTGTGGGATTAGTACTGCATAGGCAGTCCAGTGTTGGATTACTGTTGCATACGGCAATCCCGTGTGGGATTACTGTTGGGGAGGCCACTCCCGTGTGGGATTACTGCAGGATAGGCCAACCCTGTGTGAGATTACAGCGGGATAGGTGGTCAGTCCCATATAGGATTATGGCTGGATAGGTCAGTGCTGTGTGGGACTACTGTTGCATATTGCAGTCCAGTGCAAGATTACTTCTGGATAGGTCAGTCCCGTGTGAGATTACTGCTGTATAGGCCAGTCCCGTGTGGGATTACTGTTGGATAGGTCAGTTCCGTGTGGCATTACTGCTGGATAGGCCAGTGTCATTTGGGATTACTGCTGGATAGGTCAGTCCCATGTGGGATTACTGCTGGAGAACTGTGACCTAGGAAAACATGAAACATGTCCACCAAGTATTATAATCATCCCACGAAAGGTTCAGCAAACTTGCCATGTACACATCTACATGTAAATTTTTGCCCAACAAAAACCTTACCAATGGAAACGTACAAAGTACAACATTCATATTTAATGTCATATTTCTTAAATAGCACATGCACATCCTTGAATCACTTGGGTAGCAAGTGTCAAACTCATCCAATGAAAATTGACAGCTTCAGCAAACTTTCCATGTACAGGTGTACTTGTTTGTACATTATCATTGGCAGATTACTAAGACAAAACCCTCAAAATTTGAACAAAAATCAATATTTCATCTCCTAAATAGCACAGGGACATCCTCTAATCATATGAAATATGTGTACCAAGTTTCATAATCATCCAAAGACAGCTGACAACTGCAACAAACTTTCTATGTACATGTACATGTATACATCTAGAGGCCTACGTGTACAATTCGGCTAAACAGAAATTCATTGGCCATAATATTTCATCTAAAAAATAGCACAGGTACATCCTCTAATCATGAGAAACATGTGTACCAACTTTCATAATCATCCAATGACAGCTGACAACTGCAGCAAATTTTCTAAGTACATGTACATGTATACATGTAGAACCCTACATGTACAATTTTGCTAAACAGAAAACTATCATTTGCCATAATTTGGACAAAAATTATTATTTCATCTCAAAAATAGCACAGGTACCAAGTTTCATAATCATCCAATGACAGCTGACAACTGCAGCAAACTTTCTAAGTACATGTACATGTGCACTTCAGCTGAACGCAAAACTCTTATCATAGGGATTTTAGCATTGGAGCACCCCAGTGGTAGTACCCCCAGGTGGAATACCCACCCCCATATTTTTTTGAATTTGCTAAACCAAAAACCTTATCATTTCCAGGCCGGATACACCGACACCGACACCGACGACGACATCCTCCCCCTAAAAATATCTCCCCTTTACTTCGTAAGGCGAGATAACAATGAGTCCAGTATGTTTTACCTTGAGTTTGTCTGTAATCGAGGACAGATGATTTGATCCAGAAGTTCAGGAAAGTACCAGCTGACCGGTGTACAATCACATATGTGCCAGTTGGCAGAACAATCTGTTGATAAGAAAAATGGCATGTATTATTGAATTGAAGCGATATGCAAGAGGTGGGAAAAATTGACGACGTCTGGTGACTAAAAAGCAACCATATGACTCTACAGGAAAGTATTCGTCGACACCAAACATTCAGACCCGAGAATACGGTGGATTCTCGGACGTAACCTTAGTATCTCAGCCGCGCTTTTATTTTAGCTGTTCATGTGGAGACTATGAAGTATCCACACGGCCCCTAGCACCGGCTTAAGCGGAATTAGATACGCTAGCTCGGGAGCTGTAATGAGAACAACTCATATGATGTTAATGGATGAGCATCATGGATGTCTGATGGAGTAAACGCCTTAACATGAGGTAACATATTTAAATGCAAGAAACCTAGAAAAACTAACCTGTAATGTCCGACGTCGTACGGCTTAAATTTCCCACCTACATATATTTGTAGTGACATGTACAGAGGGCGGGCCTCGGGGACTAACAGTCCACCAGCAGAATCCTATCATACACAGTTAATAAATTGGAGCGATATGCAAGAGGTGGGAAAAATTGACGACGTCTCGTGACTAAAAAGCAACCATATGACTCTAAAGGAATGTATTCGTCGACATCCAGACCCGAGAATACGGTGGATTCTCGGGCATAGCCTTAGTATCTCAGTCGCGCTTTTATTGTGAGGTTCATGTGGAGACCATGAAGTATCCACACGGCCCGTAGCCCCGGCTGAAGTCCCAGCGAATGGTATCAAAGGACACAGTGAAAAGTACCAAGTGACAACAGCTTCTGGACAACCAGTTCAGAAGCTCCACCATCAGTATTTGACAAATCGGCCTTTTTTGAAAAATGTGAATGTACCATGTACCGTTCTTGGGAGCTTGTAATTACCGATGGTGTACTATGAAGATAAGACAAATATTTCTCACTATTAATTATATGTCTGTTCTTAAGACTATCACTATCATACACTCATTAAGTTGAAATTGATCCTCATGGCTTTTATTCAAAGTTGTTCAACTTTTACCAGTTTACAGAAAAATCTATTATACTTTCTTCACAACCCTAAACCTATAAACCGTGCAATCAGTTATATATTTTGCGCTATTTCCATTTCCATCTTTGTTATACACTTTCTTTCTCACACAGCGTGACCTCTGCATCTAATACATTCTCATTATAATACCACCTTTAATCGCATAATTTCGTACCTTATAACGGTCCCCTTTCGACAGAATGCTCAAGCCCTCTGTAAGTTCACCATTTTGGAACACCTTCACTGACAGAACTTTCTGTCCCTCATCAGCTGTTGGGCCACATATGTCAACAACAACAACATCATCATTGGCCCGGACAGCAACGGCGCAGTTACAGGAAGCATGGCCCCTACAGCTCCGGTAAAACGCATGGACCTTGAAGTGAAGTATGGCAATTTGCATTAACAATACTGGATTCCAATTATAGAAAAATTACTGTATACTATCACGTACTAGACTATAAGGTTATTATTGTAAGACTGGAAACTAATAAAATGTGTCCCTTAAAGTGACTTTAATTTGCCAACTACTTTGTAGATCAGTAAAAATGTGTGACAAATTTATCAAATAATTTGTCATATATGACACAATATTAATCTTTCACCTTTCTGTCCTATATTTACCCTCTGTTCAGTTTTTTTTGCTCATTTTAAAACTAAGTGCAAAAAGGACTCTTCAAGTTATTAAAATATTCTCAACAAGCCCTAACATCAACTTAATATAGGTTGTTGAGGATATTTGAAAACAGAGATGCCCTGAATATGTTGAGCGCTCATACATAGCATATCCATGGAAAGAAGAGGGATAAGATACTTACAGCATATGGAAGGGTAGTATGACGATACATAACAAATTCACCCTCCATGAAGTTGTTATATAACCTGAAAAAAAAAAAAAAATAATAATAATAAAAAACTCTCTCCAGCTATTTTCGGAACTTGCAACCTCTGAACAGCTGTGTGTGCAGCAATGTGAGAAAATAAGTTCATTGTATATCTGTTCATGCCCAAGCTACTATTTTTAGTGGTAAAGAAAAGAGATAAAATAATCCACAGAAGTAACTGCATATACGTTGTATATTGGACCCTCTCTAAAGCTACAAGTGTTCTGGTCTACAGCGTCTGAGAACAATGGGAACTGGAATGATGGTTTCGTTACAATTCATATATAATAAGATTGTTACATGTGCTTACTTTCCATCAAATGTAGTGATGTGAGGATCATTGACTGACTTGCACATAGATGTCCTGTCCTTGTCTTTAACTTTGACCTGCCAGTGAAATAGTTAGAAAAAACTGGCGATCAAAATCTGACAAAATTTCGACAGTTGAGGAATAGAGATAATGGACAGAACGCAAAAATACACAATAATTACCATTGTATATGGATTTACATATATTAATGAAAAAAAAGAATTGATGAGATCTAATAACATAATTAGGTTACTGAATCTGATTAACTCCTCCCATCTATTGAGCAACTCACACTATATAACAAAGCAACTGTAGCATCTTACAGTCAAGGAACCCCTTATTCAATTAGATTGTTGCGCTCATGTAACATTTTCTCATTCCAGTTGCGACTATTCAGTTGAATTTACGGGATGCTAAGAGAACAATACAATCTTTGACTGGAAGCTGAAATCGATGGCCAATTCGACGAATTGCTTCGTGGGGGATAAATTCCACACAGCAAATAGTCATCTCTGTAGCATAAAGTTCGTGCTGACATTAATAAACCACAGAAACGATTTTCCTACATAATGACACTTCACAATGGTATTACGTATAGCTCAGATGGTTAGATAAACTCTACATTTAGGAGGAGCCATTGGTTCGATTTCCAGGTGGACGCTTGTTTATTTCATATTAATTTGAAGAGATAAAAAATTTCAAAACAATTACAGGAGACCCTTACAGACGTGAGTAATTGGTATGTATTTTAGTTGCTTACATCGACAACGCCCAGGTAATTACTCGTCATTATCTTTGCATCGCAGACAAACTGACCACGAACTTCAATTTGCCGTTTCTGGTCTTTGTCTTTCAGTCCATCTGCCACACCACGCACAGGAATCGTAACTTCTTTGATCCAGTTCTCGTCAGTTATACTGGCTCCACATATAGCCTCGTTCCGGTTCCGTCCAGTCCAGCCAATAACAACTTGTGGTGCTTCTCGTCCGTCTCCACATTTTACCTCCTTCTTACTCTTGATGACCTTGGCCTCGGCGCGTATATAGCATTTCTCCGCTCCAGACGGAATACAAAAGTATTGTGAAGGCAGGAGTGATTGGACAGTGATAAACTGTGCAGTCCCAGCTTCTTCTACAACCAGTTCTTCTTCAGTCTCGAGCTGTAAGCCAAGCAATGTTGCAAACTTTGAACATCTTGTATTTTAATGTACATGATTTGTTTGGAAGATAAGAGGAGTCTCCGCAATGCAGAGTTCTCCAAGTGCAGAGGAACAGAGAGTGTTCACGGAGAGAAACAATATCCACAGCGGACACAATTATTTCAAGAACAGATAAGCTAGCCATTTACGACACCGTTAGGGACTAAACAATTGATCCAAGCCAAAACAACAGATTCAACTTTTGGTAATCCACTGAAAGCAAATGTGATGTAATAAATGGCGAAATTTGCATAGTGTATAAATATGTGTATAAATTATACTAAAGGTTCCTTTTTCCTACACACAAGTACAGAAAGACTCATGTGTTCGTGTCGTACCATGTTTTGGTAAATCAAATCATAAGCCCATCAAATGCACTCAATTGTTTAAGTATTATTTGCTAAGTTTCTTGGTAAATTCGGAAAAAATAACATGTGCTTTTCATGATATTTGTATGTCACTATATACAAATGGTAAAACCAAGATAATGTTCCATTTACCAGATCGATGATCGTTACAGCGGATAACGCAGATCGCGATCGTTACAGTGAACAGCACAGACCGATCGTTACAGTAGACGGCACAGATCGATCGTGACAGCACAGAGCGACCGTTACAGTGGACAGCACAGGCCGATTGTTACAGTGGACAGCGCAGACCGATCGTTACATTGGACTGCGCAGACCGCGATCGTTAGAGGGAACAGCGTAGACCGTTCGTTATAGGAGACAGCGCAGACCGATCTAAAGATCTCTCGCCGGGCAACGGAATATAGATGGAGTGCCCAACTACATCCATCCATCCATCCATTGCAGAATGAATGCAGTGGAGGGGTCCTTAGTGGTCATTTCGTTCAACTTGAAAAGACAGGATCGCATCGAGAAAGAGACAATCTTCACTTTGGTTCGGACAAACGTCCCATAAAGCATGCTAGCAGCGATCGGCTGTGGCAGCATTAGGGGGGCGTTTTGTTACTGGACTGCTACCTTACGAACTTGACCATACATTTTAATAATGTCTCTTATATATACGTCAATAAGGTGATACCATGTTTTATCGCGAGGCTATTGCTGCTAAATTAACTGCCGGCAGTGCCCGAACCTTATACATCCAAAAATTCGTACTAGTTTCCGTTTTTTCAAACATCATAACGATTCGACTGTGGCTGGAATATAATATCTGCCAATTGAGTCGTACCGCAATCCAGATCCTATTTTCTCCGAAGTTTCTCTTTTATGAAAGGTCTAAATAAAAAGAAAGTTCTATCAACATGCTTTGAAATTGTACTTCATAGGCCGGTAATATTTTTTTACCTTGAAACAGTTATAATACAACTCCGTGTGTTCTCTTGGTACTTGAAAAAAAGCCCATTGATTAAAACTACTTTGCACTCAGTTGTTTATAAATGTGATTGGGCTTCACGAAAGGATTAACGGTGGCCATGAATCCTACTTTCTACTGATTTAGTCCATTCCAACTTTTTGCCAAAAACTTGCCAAGATTATGGCATGACTTGTCATTCAGTATATTCCTGCCATATTCGGACCCTTCAGCGTAACAAGTGCTACCATAACGTTCACACATTGTACAGTTCTTCTAAACCGTTACTTGTTCATGTACCTTGACTTATGGTGCCCGTATTGTATAAATGTAATGAATTTCGTGTTGCATGGCCCCTTGGCCATTATCAAGGCACCTGCTGCCATGATCTCAGTCAAAATATCAATATATTAGCATACGATAATCACTGGCCTGTGTTGTTTATATACACCAATCAGTGTTGATCACTCTCACCTGAAGTTCTGCCTTGAATATCCCACTCCTTCTCTCCGGCCCTACCGTGTCATCGCAATTGGATTCATAGCAAGCTCTAACAGAACATGTAATCTGAGGAGAAAATGTGGGGCAAGAGTTTACTGAGGAACCGTTGTCAGGCCTAGATATCAATCAGTACTAGTTCACATTATTTTTTTCTTCTAGAATATAACACAATTTCAAACGCAAAAATGAATTGGAGCGATATGCAAGAGGTATATATGCAATCTGGCCTGGGGTCTCTTGTGCTCTGAAACTTCCTAAGACATATCTTGTGGTAAAAACTCTACCAGAAAATGTATAATTAGCCCCCAGGCGTGGTAGGGTTAACAACAATTCAGTTACAAATATTAGCAATCGGGACGAAATGAATTCATATACAATTATTCTAGTGAATTTTAAATATGCGAATAAATGTACTCACCTTTGCTGAATAATCAACACATCCCAGCTCTGTTTCGTTAACGGCACTTTTTCCCCCCTTTAACTCCTGTGTGACCCTCAGATCAGTTTCAACATACCAGTTGACCATGTACAGAATGTCCATTCCCTTGAGTAAATCATAACTACATGTGATACTTGCTCCGTTCCTGTCCTTGTCAATATGAACGGAAATGCTGGGTCGATCTATGAATTGTGGCAGTTCTGTGAAGGATATACACACAATTAGTAACATTCCTGGACTAGTCAATGTTAATTATATTTTATCCATCAATCTTCTCACATGCAAAATGATGAATTAAAGCCAGTCAAATTTATTACACCAATGTCGTGAATCTGCAAAAACATACCCATGGTGATTTAGCATATTCAGTGAGAAAAAGAAGGCAAAATTTTCGTGTTAATCCCTTCTTGTCGTGTCGTTGACTGAATGTGAACCAACCGAATGACGTGATGGTGCCACGAATTATTATATTTATAATATTATTATATTTATCGTATTTAGAGAAGTAATTCAAATATAGATTTTGTGTCTGTTCTCATTCTTTTGTTTCATCTATCAACCTCGCCGCTGAGTGAACTGGACATATTGTTATTTGTAAATATCGCAGCTATGGACACATGCAATATGTCTCCTTCAAATATTCAAGTTTACGCATGTCATCGTTATATTTATATATTTATATATCTTAGAAGTTTAATAGTTTCTCCAAACTTCAAGCCAAGTTTCCAGTTTTGCAGAGTGCAAAATCTCACCGATTCTGATTTCATTCTCCTGTGCCACCTCTTTGACGGCATGAACGAAGTTAATCTCACAGATAGTGAACTTTGAGAAGTGGCTTTTAGTTTCGGTGTCGGTGCCAATCAAAAATTGGGTCGGTCCAGCACAGGCGACTTTTCGACTTTCAAACTTGGACTTCTTCTTGACAACAATGTCATCTATTGAAAAGACGACTCCAGTCTGCAGGCTCCAGGACACCTCGAACTTCATGAAACGCCCCATGACAACCTTTGTGGTGGACACGGTCCATTCTCGGGTCTTGGTGCTTACAGAGACATACACCCGTTTCTTGGACTGCCATACAGCGATACCGTAACAAGATTTGTCATCTCCACCATTGCTGATAATTCTCATGTCCTCTTTGAGATCATCAAACTTGATAGAGAAGGTCAGCGTGAAACCGTATTTACATAACTCCACATTCCTGAAACACTGGTGGTCGTCAATTTGTAGATCAAGGTACTGGTTCAGTCCATTCAGTTTGACAGCTAGCCCGCCTGTAGGACCCTGAACAGTTTCAAGGGGAGGTCCATGCACAGTGATGTTAACAGACATTGTAATGATGATATTTGGAAGAATTTGCAAAAAAATCAGACGATCAACTGTTATGTCTGCAACTACAAGGGAAAAATATAAAAACACAGATTAATAACAGAATTGGAATATTTATAACCAATTATGCCTGCTAATTCACATCTTCTCCAGACACGTTAAGTCCTTGCACAACTCCACATTCCACACTCTGTCATAAATACTTCTAAATCTATGTCACAATTCCACCTTCTTCATGACAAGTGTGATTGCAAATCACATTAGACTCATCGAATAGAAGACTCTCAACAACTCAATGTTTTGCTCATACAACTCCAATATCAGGGTAAGTAATTTTATGCCGGAATAGACAAAATATACCTTCTGGTTGTCAGTCTTGCTTCAGGAACTGGGACGGGTTATTTCTAGTGGAGAATGGCGTTATTTCTAAATGGGGTTTGATTCACTTATTTTATATCGTCTGTAGCACTTATCTGGACTTGCTAGTACAGCTTCTCGGAGCTGTGGTCTTGCGTGGGGTAGATGATTAAAGCAGTGAGTAGCATAAAACAGGGGTGTACTGGAGAGTGGGAGAGAGGGGAGTCCAAATGTTTTTGTTATCACAGATTAGGGAGCTAAAATTTACCACACATATCTTTGGGTCAAGATCTAATAAAAAATAGAAAAAAATCCCCAGGCCAGATAGGGTCAATGAACTTAGCAATAATTGCATCACAATATGAGCAAGAAATATAAGTTGTTACATTTAGCAACTTAGTAAAGTTGCTTTATATAACAAAACGAGCAGGAAGAACGTGCGGTTATACTAATTAACTTATTAACAGCTGTTAATCACAACATGAGCAGGAAATATGTGATTACAAAAACAAATATCATAGTAACAGCTGTATCACAATATGAGCGAGAATCACCATATGTGATTACAGCAACTTAGTAATAGTTGAAAAAATGGTATCGGTGATGATCACATGAATTAAATTAAACATCTGCATCACAACATAGAAAAGGATTAGATTCACTTAGTAATAGCTGTATCACAATACTTTAATTGAATAACAAATGTATCAGAGAAAATATGCTAATTACCTGACAAGACGGACCATATTTTGGTGGATTTTGAAGTTGTACAGACAAGTCGGCGGTTTAAGGGATTGACGAAGCCGTCGCTAAAACATTGCCCATCAATTCGGCATATGTCATTCTTCAACAACAAGAGAAAAAACTTCATTGATTAGTAACAACTACAATACAATATTGCTATGCTTCTGATAAAAACATGTACCAAGATTTCCCAACATGAAACAGGTGGTTTTGATCAGGTTTCTTCGGACTGAAAGTTGTGAAAATGTTCCAAAGCACTTGCAGCTGATATTTCATTTCTTTGTAATTTCCTTAATTTTCGGAGTAAAAAAAAATCAGTAGAACGACTGAGTGAAATGACCTAGTGTGATTCTACAGGAAGAACTATTTTTCGTCGGAATTTCACCACTCGAGTGAAAATCTTCTGTCAGAAAGATTGGGGGTGATTGAAATTGATTATGTGATTGGGTAATCGGATCTTTCACTGTATACATGGAAAAATTAGTGTGAAGTCCTGGTGAGTAATTTGCTACAGGGAACCGTCAACATTATAGTCCAACTCTCAAGGAAATATGACCAGACTCACCCTTGATGTACAGTTGTTGTCTGCACACGTCTCACATACGGAGTCAAATAGGAAGTAACGTACTGACTCGCTGAAAATATTTCCTTTATTACTGACGGAGACTAGGAATGTGTTAGAGACCACCAGCTCAGCAGTTAAGTCACATCGGACTTCTTCGCGACTGATGAATTCGGCGTTCACAGTTACAGTTTGGCCATTCTGAAAATGGATTATACAATGTATATACATGGAATATTGTGCAATTCATATAATGAAGGCATCAGGGCGGTTTTCCACCATTTTCTCTATTTCTTTTACTGTAAATAGACTGTAAACCAGTGAGATAACATAGGAAGGAATCCCGCCTCTTCCACTTCCACTGTACTTCTTTCTTGGATTGGAAAACCATTTTCTCGTACACTTTTGATAACCCTAATATTGAATTCCACTGATGCCGTGAGAGACAAACACGGCAAAAATCTGAACGTCACTTCAATAGCGAAATATGTCATCCTTACCGTTTGGGCAACAAACACACACTTTAGTGTGGAAGTCTTCACAAAATTCAAACCAAATATAGAGACTGTAGCGCAATTGCCATTACGGAGGTCACAAAACTGTCTGCCATTTATCGTCTGGATTTCTGGGGGTGTGTTCTCGTGCAGCCTACAGTCGGTTCCTATGTACCCGGGATCGCACACGCATACACCTGTATGGTATACAAACCGATACAAATATATTGAGACCTGAGTATGAAAAGACAACACATATATAGTTTACCGTTCAACCTTGTCTGGCTTTGGCGAATTGGGGTGTACCCGAGATGTGGTGGTAGGAGGGGGAGGGGAGAATGGTGGTGATTCCGCTTTCTCCAAATAGTTTCGTTACACAGGAAGCTGAATCTCTCCACGCTATATATTTGGATCGAGCAAGATTGGCCTGAGAACAAACCCAGAATACAAGATGATATTCAGGTTTACTTCGCATCATATACTGATATACTACCATTTAAATGGTGAGATTGTCATATTACAGTTCCTACAGTTGTACTCATACATAAACCCATTTTTGCAGTTCGACGGCAGACTGTTATTCTGATCGTCTATCTGTTACTGGGCGAGATTAACAAACAGAATTCTGCAATATAGGGCTACTTAACCCTACCTGGCCTGGGGGGGGGGGGCGGAAAGTGCCCCCCTAGTGAACTTTTCTCTCCTGCTCCGAAACGACAAAACCGAGGAGGCTGAAACTTGGTGACTTTTAAGCTTGTCTTATTGGGGTCATATTGAGCCTATTTTCATATAACCTCGGGCAGAGGATCATGGGTAAATTCAAAATGGCGGCCATGTGGTATCCGCGAAAGTAATGTTTTTCAATTTTTTCGCTCCATTTTTCACATTTTTCTTGCCTCAAAGGCCTTGAAAGTATTTTATTTATGCAAAACTAATTATTCTATATTTTATTTGATTTTTCTCGAGAGAAAAATCGAGAAAATGAAAATTTCGAAAAATCGATCCCAAGAAGGCCGAAAAATGGCGTCCGAGACGATGACGTCACTGTGACGTCATCATGGCGGCCATCTTGGATTTCCCGGTAGAGCTTGAACTAAAGATACTGTGTGGTAAGCTTCAGCGCTCTAGCCTTAGTGGTAGAGAAAATATAAAGGGGGGGGGTCCCCCCCCAAGGCTGCGATACACCCCAAATCGCCCAGGCAGATAGGGTTAAATTTAGCCCAGTTTCTCATACAGAAAGCCATATACTTTTAGATCATTACCAGCCCTCCAGCTTAGGGCAGCATGGTTTGTACCATGTTTGTCTGGCAGAGGTAGATTAAAGTGCCAAACAAATTAGGCTCTCTGACGATCCAGAGTGATCACCAGCGCCTGTAGAGCCTAATTTTCAAAATTCGAAATTCAATTTTTTTTATAGTTTTGGTTAGGTTTTTGTTAGAGTTAGGGTTTTGCTAGGGTATGTTTGTTTGGGTCATCGTCGCCATGTGACCAATAAGGTTAGGTGCGACGTTAAACTTCAAGCAACCAACCAATCAACCTAGATCATTACCAACAAGATCCTGCGCTGAAAGATTACCTGACTACTGTTCTATATTACAGATTACCAACTTTTAACTGACCCAACTGAATCCCTATCTTTACTACCACCACAGCGGATCTACATGTTAATTTGTATACATGTTAATTTGATATCCTCAAGACATGCCATAGACAAGCCAGTAGACAAGTTACCCATCATATGACGGCAGAATATTTCAGTGGGACAGCACTATAAAATGGCAGCATTAGACCTGCTCTGTTAGAAGTAGGTATCGCGTCGGAAAACAGAAAAAGTGGGTATGTCACCGGGTATTAGATTATCACGAGAGCACGATTAACACCTACATCTCCCCGTCAACCAGGCCATATGTTGTTCAAGGCTAGATGTGCGAGAAAAAATTATCCAGTATATTATCACATGTATATAAATAAAAAACCTCTATTGATTTCCTGCTCACTTGTAGTCCTATATATTATCCACTGAACATTGTAAACAATTAATTTTACTGCAATACTTTCTCCAATACCATACAGTCTTAGAAACAGTGAAGCATGAAGAAAATCAATCGAATGTACAGTGATATATTGAAGCAATAGGTAATGTGGTAACCTTCGGTACAGTTTCCATGTTGACCACAGTCAGACGGACATAGGACATCTATAATATTTGTTGGAAACTCAGTGGTGCCCTCTGGTGTCTGGATCCACAGTTCAACATTACGCTCTATCTCGATTATGCATTCTTCAATCACAGTAGACAAGGCGACCTGAGCCCACGACTTGTCGTCAGTCAGCTGAAATTATATTAATCATATTGAAAGACTAATTGAACATTTGATTGTGAGTGAAATGCTGTATATTTGCACGACACTAATTTGATATTTCCGCGGTAATATATGTGGCTCGATAGTTATTTCATGCGGGTGTTATTTCTATAATGCGAGGTTTTCAGATTCTTCAATGATATACATTTATAAGCACCATGCTTAGGGGACTTTAGTTGGATTCCATGTTGATGTGTTTGGCAACAATGTAGAATTTAAAAAAAAATCCTTTCATTATACCACTGGAATAATAAAAGAGTTTACTTTAGGAAATCAGAAATATCTACCGCCTGCAATATGCGTAGAGTAAAGTTTCTGTGAAAGTTAATGCAACGAAGTCGCTCTGAAAGCAAATCTGCAAAATATCATTCCTCAGAAACTGTATGCACAGTTCACGAATAGTGTATGGTATAGTGCAAGTTTCGTTGGTATACATGTCAACTTTTTTTAAATTTCTTTCTTCTGAGATTTGAAGGCTACCTAGTTTATACACAATGAAATAAACACGAAGCCCTTTGAACGTTATATTCACAACAGGTCACTCATCAGTGTACAGTTATTGATTACTATAGGTCGAAATAGCCAGTTGGATCCCCTTTTTCGTTGGTAACCGACGTTGATCCAACGACTTCTTGCTCAACGTGCCAATGACATCGGCCCAACATTAGGGCAACGACATTCGTCCAACATCCTGTTGCTTATCGTGCCATCGTTGGGCCAGCCAATAAATGGCGTTGACCCACAAATGAAAAAAGAGATTTGGGCCGACGCTTGTTTGCTAGTCGAGCTAGCGTTACACTAATGGCGACCATATTTAAATACTGCCAGGTCATATTGCACCGTTGCATCGTTGTACTTTTTTGCTTTGTAAGCCAAAGTTGAAAACAAACATATATCCAGTTGGATAGGTATTGGAAACAGCAGTTGAGCCAGTATTGAATAACACGTAACGTGTTTTCTGGTATCAAAACAGATATAAGTAAAGGCACAATAGATACATGAGCTTGATACAGGGATGATCCCAACCTAAACTTTAAAGATGGTATGTAACAGTATTGTTCAGCCACATATTGACTATACTGGCAATGTGTGGATAAGTAGTTGCAATAAGTCAGAATTTGGAAGGCTCAATAGACCAAGCAATAATACTGACTCAAACGCAAGAAAACATAGAACTGATATGTGTCGCCAACTTGGGTGGACAGCGTGAACACTAGGCAATTTAATTTATCATTCCAAGCTCCTGACTATCTATGGTGTTTCAAATAGCTCTATCTTTTGACGCGACACTAGGTCAGCTTGTAATTTCACCAAAAAAGATGTAAGGCAGAGTGTTACCGAAACACTTTTGAAGTATCTAAAGTATCTAAAACAGGTCCCGTGACGACAATAAAGAACAAGCATGAACTATATGAAGCAATGTCAATGGAATAAGTAGCTTGAAATAATTTTCTTTAAATTCGTATACAACCCACAGAGATGAATATCAGTACGATTCATATAAAAACTCATATACTCATATAAAAACCCATATTTGCTGTGAGTATCTTCAGATGAAAGGTAACTTCAAAAGATTCCCAGTAGATTCTATCCAACTATTTTTACCTGCGGCACGCAGGTCTACGGGAGGCTCGCGTTGTTGTTGTTGTTGTTGTTGTTGTTCTTCTTGTGACTTTTTGAAATACGCATGCGCTAAGAGAGTGTGATCTCTGCCACACTTTTCTTTTCAGCCTTCGATCTCACATGACAACCCTGTCTTCAGGCACGTTTGAATTCATTTGCAACTATATTCGGTGGAATTAATGATTGCTTCGTTGATTTCCGTTCAGACTTCAATTCTCTTACGTCAAGACATAGGAAACTTCAGTCGTTTAAAAGCTGTCGACCGACACATCATTGTCTTCAGATATTACCATTTTCACTGAACAGTATGTACATGTATATACAGTTTAGATCCTTGAATTGCTTATATACCAAGGAAGATGAGCCACAACCTTGTCAGTGGATCAGATAATTTGCATACAGTCATAGGCGACTGTCTTAGTAAGTAGAACATAAGTTCACTACTTCTAGTAATCATGTTATCTACCCAATCTAGATAATTCACAAATTGGTGAAAAAGTTGACAAGCAACGCATTGTCATTATGATTAACATTGATCAATACTTGGTATCAAATTATAGATAATGCATCATAAAAGCAACGCAAAAATTACGTTTCAGAAGTAAGGGAACAACTCGCCAACTTTCGCCGAATAAAAAGGTTTAACTTACAGAAATGACAATTTGCTATGATGTTTAACTTTACCCCCCAACCAATTCGCATATATGGAAATATGTTTTGAAAGGCAGAATAATTTATCTCTCTTTGGGAATCGAAACAATGACCCTCCAATCCCTGGAGTTGTACTTACTGTCTTAGCGAAACCGACTCATTGATAACACTCAAACTGACTTTATGCGCAACTGGTTTTATATTACAGAAATCACTATTTTGTATTTAAAGAGGTAGACAACCCTGTGAGCGAACAATACATCATAGTTGTGCAGTTATATTGTGCACTTTCGGTTACATGCATGAAATTTGGCACATAAATATTTTGAATGATCCACTTTCGGAATACAGCCGCTCTATCCTCATTCTCGCAAGCCAGGGCCTTGCTTCGCTGGTATTGATGTTCCCGTCCTCTTCGGCACTCCGAATCCCTTTAGATTCACTCCCGTAAATTCAATACTTATGGGTATCAGGTCACGTTCGGAATGACTTAGTGACAAACATATTCGCGAATTGAGTATAGGGAGATATCCATAGATATTGACTAGAAATGCTTCTTATTTGCAGAATTTGATTTTTTCAAAAAGATATTAATAAAATTAGCAACATTCGAAAAGGCTTGGACGGACATGTCAGATGAGATGATATTTCCTATATATAAGAATGAAATAGTTAATCATTTATATAAAAGGAGCAAACCATGACTTGGTATTGACTTGCGGCATGGAAAAGAGTGTCAAGGTATTTAGTTTGCAGACGATAACACACATAAATGCAGAAAATTAATTATTCTAATGGAAGATCAAGATCGTCACAGGCCTCAATTTGAATAGTGAAAAGTGTCATTATGCCTCTTCGACAGTTCGATAAAACCTTCAACCCCATTCCATAGTTTCACAGATCAAAGTGATAGACCTGATAGTAAATTCATTGAAAATTAACTTTGAAGGAAATATAGATTTTCCATTTTGCTCGGCAAAGTAAGCGAGAATGGAGACTGAAGAGAGTAGATTTCGCGCTATGACTAAATCCTTGAAATTTATTTGGATTTCTAAATATTTGAAAGCCTTTTTGATTTGCAAAAATCAACGGCTGAACCGAATGTTTTGAAACTTGACATACACGATACTTGTACCAAGACATTGCCAAAGCGGTCATTGTGACTTCATCTGTCAATTCAGTATAGACGGCACGGACCAGTCAAAATCGTTGGATTTTGAACGGGGAAAGTGAATATATATATATGGTATCAGACCTATTACGCAATTCCTACAATTGTGGGTTAGAAGTTGAAAATTACTTCCTTTGGCATGAAAACACTGGCAGATGGCGCTTTTTTCTACAACTACCACTACCTCCGCTGATATGCCTTTCACTGTATTATTGCCACTGCCGCAGGTTTTGACTACAATGTAGTCATTTCTCACTTGTTAAGATGACACTTTCTTGGTTAATCACAAATACTTATATTGGATTGGTCAATCCCGTGAGAGATTCGAACCCGCGCTCTTAGTGTGGAAGCTAAGGATGTTGAGCGGTTTAACGCGCTTGCATTTACTAGTGGCGATTTGGTGCCAAATTATATTACAGGCGCAGGCTCAAATCCCTCAAGCATCTGTGCTATACCAAGAAAGTGTCATCCTAAAAATAATTCTATACAAATGTACCCATTTTCAGAAAAGTATATATTTCCAGTAGTGTTTGAATAAATTCGATTTAAAACTCGTTGTGGTCGAGAATAGGAAAGCCGTTTTGGTAATATATTCATAGTCTAAAATAAAAAGAGTGTCTAAAATCTTCAACCATCCTTGTCGACTCAATAGCGTATGAGCATTATTTCTCAAATCTTCACTGTTCGTCTCGTCTAATACATGTGGAAGTGATATTATTATTTGTTAGAGTTCGATTCTGCTTGCCCATAATTTTGCTATTGTTTCTTTTTCAGCTGGGTCATTGTTTTAACTATATTATGACCAAACTATTACGAAGTTTCCCACAATCTTAGGCGCCCCTTCACGTGTTTCCCTTCACTAAAACACTATCCCAATGATCAAACTGTGAATTGAATTTGTTTATTGTACCTTGATATCCGTCGCACATGACTCAACAGAAGTGGGGAGCTGTACGTTCTCCAGGCCCGTACACAATTCGCCTGCTTTCTTCCCAAGTACAACATTTCTACAATATTCTTCAGCTACAACTTGCGTGATGTTACTTGATGTAGGCCAGTCAGGGATCTGTTTGGAAATAAAACTTGACAATAGATTTGATCTGTATTGTGCGGATTTATTTCTAGAGGTTATTGTCAGGAACTGACGTTTGCTTGCTCATACAGCTAAAGTGGTTAATACATCGCCGATTGAATTTACCAGTAACAATGGCATCAAGTAGGATTTTTACCCCTAAATAAATGACACGTAGATTGACCAGCATGTTGAAGCTCTGGTCAGACTAGCAGGCCACAATTGCAATTAGTAGTGCTAATTAAGTGATCAAATCTAACAATCTAACATCTATAACTTCAATATGAGATACTATTTTCTCCCATGCCACTGGCTATGTCATCCTGATTGAGTGTTCTTGTAACTAGATGGAAGTGTATTATGACATATCAGACTCAGTTCTGTAGGAGCAGCTCCATATAATAAGAATGTAAAAGCAATTACCACAGCTATATAGTCTATTTCATATTGGTATATGACTTGCGTCCGGCCTGGGATGCATTTGGGAGGAGTCTCGGCTTGCTCTATCAGTCTGGCCGTTATGTCCACACCTGGAATTAGTATGCAGAAATTAGGACAGGTTCTGTAATAAATCCGGTAAATAACAAAAGTGCGATAATAATTTAAACGAAGTATGTACAATTGAAACAATTGGTACTGTGGACACCATATGACGACATTTTCATTCCCGGTACCAGAGATATCTTTTTTAATAATTTTTAATAATTTCATTTTTAATAATTTGAGAAACCTCACACAACATTTTTTGCCGTTAACCAAACTTATCATGCTCTGTACACGTCGTATTTTTTACATCCACTTGATATATTAAAATGAGTATAAAGCATAAATGAATCCGGTCGACTTCGAAACTAACAAAATTATGTTGTTGCGAGGCGAGTTAAAGGGAGCTAAAAATTAAAATTACTATTGTTCTCTAATTGTGTAATGCTCATAAACCATTTATATCGATACTCCACAAATGGTATCAATAATCAGATTAAATTAATGTGTCAGCTCGTATATGGTTAGCATCTGCAAAAACGGTGATAAATTCCCATTCATGTTTCCCATATATACCGATTATTTTTCACACAATGGTAATAATTCTCCAATTCATTTTGGTAAAGACTCTTTGTGCCGACATCTGATAAAGATGACCGCCCCCATGAGAATGTGGTTTTCTCCCATATTGGCTGGTAACATTGTGATCCCATTCACTGCAAGTGATAGATAATATGTGGTGGGCCGAATGCAGCAAAAGGTATTCTCAAGATATTGACAAGGGTACGATAGGCCTGGCTGATGATAGGGGAATATTTAGTCCATGGTAACCTTCAAGAATCGGGCGTGTTTCATCAGTTGTCATAGTTAACAGCCAAGTTGTCCCCTATTCATTCGGAATCATAAAACACTTCACATAGAATTACAACACATATAAGGGAAGTGGGAAGAGGTGCCGACATACTGACAGAGTCACATGGCTTCACAGTATAGTCTTCTGGTTAACCTATTCTAAAGCACATACCAAGAATCTAACGATTCGTGATATGTGTTGTATCTCAGGTACGCTTTTATTGTACCTGTTCATGTGGCAACTTGGATGACATGACCACACGATCCCACTCCAGACTGTTTGCAGATGTAGGGGTATGGTTTAATATAGGGTCAAAAATAGTGAATGCGAAGAGTGCCTCCATACAAACCAAGCTTGTTTCACCTAAGCGACATAAATATATGTCACGATGTAAAACTAACTAGGTGCGATACATTTTGATTTAAGACAGTTCTATCATAATCAAGGATACGTTAGACCTAGCTATCCTCCAATACCTCATCAGCAACCGCACCACACCCCTCCCCGGCATTGACCGCACTTATTTTATGTTAGTGACACATCATCACCTCCTCCCCTTCTCAGTTTCGCTCAGAGCGCTTATTGAGAGGGCATCTCAGCCAAATATTCTGTGTCTCGTAAAGGTGGCAAATGATAGAGTGACTTCGTAGATATTAGGCTAAATTTTCGCACGATATACACAAATGAATGTTGACCAAAATGTTGTTTTTCTTTTTGTTTGAAAAGCAATGAAGTTATAACATGAAAAAGTCTCATATGCTGCGAACTAGATAGAACGTAGCCCCATGGGACAAAAACTTCTTGTCTGTTGGGATTCAGATGCATGTTTTGCTTGAATATAATTAAGGAAGTTTGGTCATATTGCAGTTATTGATATACATGTTCAACTGGTTCAAAATGTATTGTGATAACATCAATGGCGGACAGACACAAATTTCATTATCATATGTGACCTTGGAAAATAGGTCAAATTCAGTCATGTTCAGTACAATTTTGGTCACTGCGCAAATGCAGATCTATAGTGTGGATTTGGAAAGGATATCTCTAATCTTCAAAGAGATGTACCAGCAGCAATGAATCGACAGTAACGCATTATTTGACCTTGAGAAAATAGGTTAAGGTCAGTGATCTTAAATGAAGCTCTGCCCAATAAGCAGATGCATCTGTGGTATGAATTAAAAAAAGCTAGAGCTATAATCCTAAAATGGTCAAGAAGTAAAACTAAATTGAATACGATGGACTGTATTTATCGGAGCAATCTTAATATACATACATCTATGTATGAATGCGACAAAGTCTCCAAATGACCAATTGTGAAGAATTGTCGCATAATATGAGTGAACATCTTAGGGTCTGGAGTCGTTGATTCATTTTGATTAATTACAACAATGGTGGCGCCATATAAAGCCATAAAATCCATTTCTAAATGTCATTTGCTCAGCTAAAAAGATACTAAAACAAAAAATTTATTCGGAAATTGTTGGATTCATTTTTCATTCAGACTAAATATATTGGCTTTAAAATCCAACTCTAGCTGTATCAACTTGCCTTTTCTCTTGGCAAATTTAGTAGTTTTGGTCTCCGTCTGCATCTGGGTACAATCAATAATATCTCTACCAGCCCCACAGAGAGCATCTTCACCGAGGACACACTGACAGTAAATGGAGGGCTTTTCAACTTCTTCACCGGAGCAATATCCCGTAAAAAGACTGTCCTCTACTCCGACTCTACGAAGAAAGTGTATTGAATAAATCAGTAGTTCTCCAGCAAATGTCAATACAATATTTATTGTTATTACAAGTACCTCAGCGTAATAAATTTACTAGCAAGATAATATTAGTTCCCGTGTATAAAACTTCGAAATCTCATAGTGTATATTATCTTGATAAAAAGGATTCAATTCACAGTGAGGGGCAACAATTTGCGTTTAGTTCCCATGACTAGATACCTTTAACCTTGGCTGATCTGAAATCTTCAGAAATAAGTCATTTCCTGTGAGTTAAAGGTTTTTTTTTACCTTCCCCATACAAAATATTTGCTGACAAACCTTCCTAAATTACAGTTTTATATTGAAGGGGAGCATATCCAGAAAATCATATCTTTGACCATGTTTTTTTATAAATAAAATTCAAAGTGTAGGTAGGCTGAAAATTAAGTGTAAATTTGTGTTTTTCAGTAAGATAGCTGAAACCTTAGCTGTTGTCTATTTTGAGGGATTTACTAAGTTTATTATTCATTCTAAATTGATTTGAATACTCATTTTTCTATAACTGTCGGTTTTGTCCGACATATCGTGTGACTTCTGGTGAACGAAAGTTAACGAACCCCTTAAGCTTCACACATAGAAAAACTGCACTGAAACGCCTTATTTTGAGCATTGCTGTATTTATCACCGTAAAAAGATTTCATTTGCATTTTGATTTGTCACTGAAAGGTTATGCGCTCCTGAAACTGACCTCCAGTCTTTGGAGAATTCATCTGGAAATCGTGCTTTTGTTGGCCTGTGAATGGAGCCGTCCTGCATCATGAAATCATTGTTCTTATCGCCATCATAGGTGCCACAGAGACCTGAAAAAGTCCACCCAGTAATCATATGGTAATAATGAACAGTAGAAAAAGGTCCGGTACATGAGGACATTTTACATTGATAACATATATACACATTCTTATTGTGTTTCCTGGATGGAGAATATCTAGTACAAGTATATTACAGTTGATTCCTACCAAATCATCAAGTGCACGTATACAGCAATGTGATAGAATTGCATTCATCTTCAAAGAAAAATTATAATATAATTATATTCATACAGCGTGAAACACCCTGGCAGAAAATACTGGCTCGGGTGAGAGTCGAACTCACGACTTAGGGGATACCGTCCCACTGCTCTACCAAATGAGCTACAGAGTTCAGTATTTTCTGGCAGGGTATTTCACAATGTAGGAATATAATTATATTATAATATGATAGAAGTTAACTAAGTATCTTACCAGCAGTATGATTAAAGTCAACGTTAGATGGTTTCATGTAAACGTTGATCCACGTTCTACTAACTTTCACTTTCACTAGGCCTCCGGTTGGTAAATGTATCTGAAGAAAGAAAACAAATTCTCCAAATTTCTGTAACAAAATAGTTACGAAAAGAAACCTACCAAAAGTCATCCAGTGTTCTATTTTCGATGTAGCTTCAAGGGTATTGGACTCTGGACACTAATTAATGTAGTATCAAGCCGTTATAACAACCAGAATACGCCTGTCAAAGAGAATTCTCGATTTATTGTTTCCTGTCTTTGTTGAAACGAATATTCAAAGGCCATGTTATGATGTTGGAGTGTGGTAGGTGTTCAGTTTCGCCGAAAATTTGATTTCAAGTTTTAACATGAGGCAGCTAGCACCTAAAAGGTGCAACAACCCCTCAGCCAGACAGTTTTAGTCAGTGTGTATTGGTACACAATAAATGGAAAATGCATAAGTAAAAGCCTGAAAGATTTGGTTGTATGCAGAAGATGCTTTAGCACTGGCTTGTAAAAGATTAAAATATGATAAATTCAGTGTGGGATGTTGGATGCATTGGAGAACTATAATAAATAATTTGACATATGACGCGCGACAAAAATATGGAGGAAGAACAAAAATATGGCTTCAAGCCATTCTTGCTTTGAACCCTAATAATAATGGGAGCCAAGTAATATAGAGTTTTTGATAGGAATATGGAGCCGCGCATCTAAAACCCCTCGGCTCTGGGTGCCAGCCATTCGCCATCTATTCAATTTGAACCATACTACTTTGAAAACATCAGGAACATCAAGCAGTCAAGTGACAAATATACAGATTATCAAAAAACTTGCTATCAGAAATGGCCGCAAAGTTTTCTGTCCAATCAGAGATACCGGCAGTCATTACTTGTCTCTTGATGTATCAATGATATATACCAAGCATCATACTGAACACTTGGACAGTATCAAAGGATATATAGATCATCAATGATTTTACATAAATTGAAAACGGCTGCCAAGGTTTCCATCCAATCAGAGAAAACTGTTTAGTCATTCATTTTTAGTCTCTTGATGTATTGATGATGTATACAAAGTCTTGCATCAAACACTTGAACAGTACCAGAGGTATAGCTTTTGCATAAATTAAAGATGGCAATCAAGTTTTCCACCTAATCAGACAAATTGGTTGTCATTAATTGTAAGTTTCTTGATGTATCGATGATTTATAGTTTCATATGAAGCACTAAAATGGTATATAGATCATTAATGATTTTGCATAAATTAAAGGTGGCCACCAAGATTTCCACCCAATCAGAGAAACCAGTTCTGTCATTCATAATAAGTCTCTTGATGCATCGATGATGTTTACCAAATTTTACATCGAGCACTTGAACGGTATCAGAGATAGAGATCATTAATGAATTTGCATAAATTAAAAATGGCTGGCCATCCTTCCCGCCTCTCAGAAAAAGTGATGTGGTTATTCATTGCAAGTCTCTTGATACATCGATGCTGAATACCAAGTTTCGTATAGAACACTTCAATGGTATCAGAGAAAAACATCATTAAAGATTCTGCATAAATTAAAGATGGCCGCCAAGGCTCTCACCCAATCAGGGAAACTGGTTTGGTAATTCCTTTAAAGTTTCTTGATGTATCGATAATCTATACCAAGTTTCAATAGGGTTCTGGGTCACAAGCAAGTTTGGATGTGCACGGCAAGTTTGGTGTGCCTAGGGTAAGTCGTTCTAAAGGTATCTTGGTAACGAGAAAGCTGTTACGGTTTCGCATAAATTAAAAATGGCCGCCAAAGTTTATAACCAATCAGGTCGAGATTCAATAGGCTTGTGATTGACCACCCAACAATCCTCCATACCAAATTTGAAGTCTCGAGAAGCAACGGTTTGGCTTCTAGACCGGTCACAAGAATTGTTGACGAACTTTCCGTGACGTTGCCATGGAAACCGCAAAATTAATCCCAAATTACCCAAATTCGATAGACTTATGACTGACCACCCAACAATCCTGTATACCAACTTTGAAGTCTCTAGAAGCAATGGTTTGGCTTTCAGACCGGTCACAAGAATTGTTGACGACTGACGACCAGACGACCGGACGTACATGCCGACGACAAGACCCCGCAGCCTAATAGGCTGAGGGGTAAAAAGATAACTATCCGAAGTGGCGTAGTGACGCTGACAATTTCACAATCGGTCTCATCTGAAGTGACGCAGGTACGTTACGCAAATAAAGTTATCTGTCCGAAGTGACGTAGTGACGCTGACAATTACAGAGAGAGTTTCATCTGACGTAACGCAAGTATACATTTCGCAGCAAATAAAAAGGTATCTGTCGGACGCTAGAAATTTAAGAACTGTTCAGTCACAAAAGATTATCAGTCTGGCTGTTATGTCCACTCCTGGAATTAGTTTGCAGAAATTAGGATAGGTTCTGTAATCCTTCCAATAAATAACAAAGCTGCGATAATGTTATCAAGTTAAAACTAAGTGTCTATATTTAAAACTCTTTAGGTACTGTGGACGCCATATGGCGACATCTCCATTTCCTGTACCAGAGATATCTTTTGGTGCCTTTTTTATGAGTTGAGAAACCTCGCAAAACATCTTTTTGCCTTGAAACAATCGTATCATGCTCTTTAAACGTCGTATTTTTCACATGACCTCCTCACCTCAGTTTCGGTCAGAGCGCTTATGCGGAGGGCATCACAGCCAAATATTCTGCGGCATATAATGGTTTCCGGTGATAGCGTGACTTGGTAGATATATTAGGCTAAATTTTTATACGATATACACAAAATGAATGTCGACAGAACACACAATATTTAAAGTTGAAGAGTAATTGTTCCAAACGCAATGAAGTTATAACTCTAAGTCTCACATGCTGCGAACTAGATAGAAAATAACCCCATGGGACCAAAACCCCTTGTCTGTTGGGATTCAGATGCATGTTTTGCATCTCTGCAGTAACGCAGGTACGTTACGCAAATAAAGTTACCTGTCCGAAGTGAAGTGGTGACGCTGACAATTACAGGGTGAGTTTCATCTGACGTAACGCAAATACATTACGCAAATAAAAAGGTATCTGTCGGACTGACGCATTGACGCTGGTAATTTAAGAACTGAGGAGTCAAAAAACACAAAATAGCTGAACAAGCGCCTATCATGCTGGTGATGCCATGTCGGCACTTGCATTTGTTCGTCTGAAAATACGCACTCGTTTTCAAAGTTTGACTGCTAATGTGAAAGTACGTTTGTTAATTTAAAGATGTATTGCTCAGTTGTATTTTTAACATGAATTCGCAGTCCCAGCACTACTTTCTCAAAGCAGAGAAAATGGCAAGAGTATGGCGTCATGTGAACGAGCGTGCATTAATGGAAATGTAGTAGAGTGGTGAGGAGTGGGAAATCCCTACCAGGTCGTAGCGCTTCAATTGAACTACTCTCTGCTGAAATATGTAACTACGAGAATACGGAGTGAAAATGTTATATATTGGATATTTGCAGGTGAATTAGAGTGGCTGTCCAAGAGTAGATATTTTATACATGGATATTAAGCATAGGTTGTTCGTATTACTGTTAACAGTAATTATGAAATAGCACATACAACAAAAAACTAAAAGATTTAACATCAGCCTTCTTTGTCAGCACTTTGATTTATTTTCATTGAATCACCATTCTCTCCCCCCCCCCCAACAATTATACACTGCAAATTGCGGTGAACCCGATAGTTTAGATTTCTAAGTTTAGTTTTCCTACCTCATATTTGTTGGAGCTCTCAAAGTAGACTATTCGAGTGCCGTCCGTGAGTTCATCGTTCAGGAAGAGTTTAACCAACAATGGCGGCCGTTTGTCCGTATCGTCCGTGCCACATCTATCAATGATGATGACATCGTCTCCAGACCTAACCGCCACTGCACAGTTACAAGAGGCTCTGCCAGAACAGCTTCTATAGAAAGTTTGGACCTGTCAACAAAAGAATTCATTATTTTCCCAAAAGTAACTTTTGGATAAGCTAAACATATGTCCCCTGCTGAAAACTTAGATTCAACAGACTTGGTCTCCACATGGCGCTTAGGCCCCGTCATCCATTAGGGCCTTTTACGTCATCAGATTAATAGCTAAGAATCTCGTTAACAAAGTACCGTCTTCTGAAATATTTATAGGCTTCAAATATGCCATGTGTGCTCTGAACAACATGATACAGACACGCTGACGTTAGCTTGGAGAAACTAATTTTGGTGATACGTAAACATGTCATAAATATCAGCGTGGTTCTCCTTTGGCTTCCTAGTTGATATGTAATGCTTTGGCATGTTCTTTGGATCTACACGGGCAACATACATACTAGCTTTCATGAATACAGAAGCGCTATCCAGACAAGGTTATTGTCAGTTTTCCTTTACTGTGAACTTGACCTTTGATTGTTTGACCCCATAATCGACATGCTTCTTTATTTGGAAGGATATGGGTAATCTTTCAGCGACGGGTCATGCATATAGTTGGCGCATAACTATCGATACTGTTCGAACAAGCCTAAATTTATTTTTGACCTCAGACCCCCGAGACTCCCCAAATGAAATTGCTTCTTTGGTATCACATGCGCCACATATTTGAATGTTTTGGAGATTGGGGAAGCAGAACTCATCGCGCGGAAGATGTGTTAAGGAAGAACGAACGAAAGCTAGGACGAAGAGAATTTCGCAATAATCTAACAAGTTAGGTACTTAGAATGTAGCATAATCAGATGTAGCTGATTAAGGATAGGAATCTGATAATCATACCGCTTTAGTCTAAGTAATTTGTATCCTTTTTGTCGTCAATAAGTACGTGTTAGACAAACCTCATATGGTAATGTGGTGTGACGATAAAAAACAAATGGCCCTTCCAGGAAATTGTGATAGTATCTGAAAACAGAAAAAAATAGCCCATGCAGTCAGCAAAAATCTTCGAATGATTACTTATTTCGAATTAATCTGCCATGAAAACTGCACGTGATTTTCACGTGGTAAGGAATATTACGTCATCGGTGTTCAAGATATCATACCTCAACTGTTCAGCGCTTCCCCAAACTATTTCCAAAGTAATGAGATGATCATTATTTTTGACCATGTCTGATATACCCGTAAACCAGCGGGTTTTTGGAAATAAAACAACAAACCGGGGAATTTCTTAACTTGATTGTTCTCATTTTCTCTCTCCGTTCCATGCAATTTACATCCATTAGAGTCGACAATTCTATCGATCACCTTACAATACAATAAAGAAGTGAAGACTATACTTTGCTGATATGATGTTGACAAGATGTTGATCGGATGCCGTGTCCACATGACGTTGACGCGATCTGGAATCAATAGTGTCTTCTGTGTACTGTCATTGTTACTGAGAATCGTTCAGATTCTTTTATCTGTTTGGAATAACTATTCTTGAAATATACTTTGTACAGATGGTTAAACGCCTTCAAACTGCTAGGAGACAAGGAATTGGGTAATGATAAGACCAAAATTTGATCAACACTGGATCAAAACAGGGCCAACAGTGGACTAACATTGACTCGACATTGGGCCAACTTCTTTATTGTACTGTTTCTCCAAGTTGTTCAAACAGCTGATCTAAAGAGAAGATTCAAGGATAGAGAAAGTTTGAGTCTTATCGGCTCTGTCCTCTCAGTTTCTCTATGAATTGTTCCAGTGCTGAATAAACTACGCAAGCCTGATTAGTAGGGTATATATTTCATGAAATGCAGATGTGAATGTTTTGCTATAGAGACATACGGTTCGATGGGAGACTCTCCACATTTGCTCAGCAAGATTATACATACACAGGCAATTTTTCACAGACATGTACTGAGCTGTACACTACTGAACGGTACTGTACGGAAAGAGCTGTAACTGAACAGTTCCTGTTTGGTAATCACAGGTCAGAACTGAACTGAACAGTACATGTCAGGTAGCAACAGCCTGGTTCCAAGAGGTAACTGAGCAGTACTGCACAGTAACAGGTTGGTTTCTTGTGGTACTGTATGGTATCCAATCAGTACTGACCAGTTACTGAGTGGTACTGTGTGGATACAGGTCAGTACTGAATGGTACTGTACTGAGGTGTACCGTTCCGGGCCCTTCTTGCGGTTACCATTCAGTTACCACACGGTACCAACATGTGGAAATTTGGCTGTGTACACCTAAGTTTTAAAATGCGGTAAGATATACCCGATCTGGATTGTTACTTACGTTCCATCAAAAGCAGTCAAATGAGGGTCGTTAATAGATTTACACAGTGCCCCTCTATCTGTATCTACTAGTTTCACCTATAAATACATATGGTAGACACACGAAATGGGAAATGCGAGAAAAGTTTAATAACCGGATAATAGCTTTTATGGAACATTTGAAACATGTCAACGAATCTGAAGCAGCTACAAAAAGTTCCTTCTATTGCAGAAATGAAACTATATCAAACACGAAATATCAAATTAATAGATGGAAATATCTTGAAACGTTTTTTTAAGTTTTCACAATGTTGCTATCGTAATATTTATATGCCTATTTATGGAACAATATCAGTCATATCTACCTGTATTCGTTCAAGGTCGATTTGCCAAGTGACTTCATGGTTTCTGTCTAGTACTGCCAATGCCACCTGTACTGACCGGATCTGATCTTTATCATACAGGTTATCAATGGCTGCTTTCACCGGTATTCTAATCGTTGCTTCCCATGACACTGATTCTAGAGAAACTCCACAGAAAGCGTTGTTTCTCTCTGTTTCTCCATCCCAGCCAATCACAGCCTGGATAAGCTTCCGTCCACCGCCGGGGCAATTTTTGTCCTTCCGATGTTCTCGTAGATGTGCCAGCAGACGGATGTCACAGTTGGTATCACGACTGATCCGGGGACAAAATAGTCGGGGAGGTACGAGTAGCTTGGAAATGATGAATCCTGCACTAGCACCTTCATGAAGGGTCAGGGATTTTTGCTCAACCTTTGTAAATCAAAAGGACCATACATAAGAAATGTAATAAAGTCTTCTTTGAAACCTTAGCTCGAACACATTATATTGGTTAAAAGGAAAAACGGAAAGAGATTGGAGAACAAGTCAACAACGTAAACAAATAGTCCTCTTCAGCTGTCGATACACCACATATGTAGTGCCACAACATAACAGAGAGGTGCTTCCATTGAAAGTATCAATTATAAATGGTAATTATATAGGAGAAAATACAATCTGCCGTTTCCACTTTAATTCCTGGACAAAATGCCCACAGGTGCATTGACGCGTGACGACAGGTGTTTATTTCGTAATCTTCCTCTCCAGTCTGTATCTACAGCATAGAGCAAATTTTTGGTCATTGATAACTGGTGTTATTCCTACGAAGTAGGCTCTCATTTGCAAATTGTTCGGTAATGAGTGAGTGAGTGAGTCAGTCCATCCGAATCCTTTCATCGGCAAAATAAGGAGAACTTTTGACATTAGAACCTTGATTTTTGGCAAGAAAGTGCATTAGGGGACTGTTACCAGCAAGTTCTGAGCTGAACTACTTTTGATGAAATTTGACCTACTTAGGTGACCTATAACATTACGTTTGGACCCCCAAGTCATCTTCCTCACCCTACTTCGTAGGTCCTGTGACGTTAGTCACACTACTCATGTTATGGTCAATCTGCATACAATTAGACTACTCCAAGACAAGAGCATTATGCTTTTATTGATGATAATATTGGCAGATTGAAGTCGATAATATTAAGTTATCGCTGGTCTCGATATATTCTCTATATCGAGACCATAGGAAAGAGAGGGACGGCAGAAACCACAAATCTGAGCGGAGAGTCACGCGTCAGTGTATCCGTCGGTCCGCCGACACTGATCCTTTGTCCAAGAATTAAAGAGGAAAATGCGGATTGAGTGACGGTTCACACTATATTCTGTCCGCGTTTTCAAGCAATGAAATGAAATTGCTTGAAAACACGGAGAGAACCAGCTGCAAGATGTTACTTTTCATTTTTTATTTTCCAATGTTCAATTTTTGGATTGAACTTGTTACTTGATAAATGTTATTAAATTACATTTTCCCAGCCTTTATTTTAGTATTTATTTTTAACGTTGATGATGGCCTTAAAAGCAGGTCAAGGTAGGGCAATTTCAATAAACGTCTGTTCCATCACCACCTGCATATGTGGTTTGAATTGAAAAGCCTTGAAATAATCATTCAGAAGATTTCATGATTAATAACATATATGGCAAACAGACAGACAGTCAGGAAGAAGGAATACACTACAGAACATAGGGGCCTACCCTCAGGTGAAAACGATGGAATATACTCCCACCTCACCCACGCATCAAATCATACCAGGGTTGAAGAGAAGGTGCACAATGATATATATGTATGTTACCTGCATTACTGCAGGTGTTGCTTAAGCGCCGGTCACACTTTCAAGAATTGGATATGCGAATCACCGCGAACTGGAAAATCGTGGTCATTCTTAGCAATTCGTACAGGCATCTTGCGGGGTTCGTCGCAGATCGTGATCGTTCTTGCCTATTCTTGGAGGGAGTACGAAAGTTTTGAAATGTTCAAAACATTCGCCGGCCAAGTACGATTAAATGGTATACGTATGTCATTCTTGGCACCATCCTAGTGTGTTCTCGCCTGCATTCTCCTCCTATCGTGTATATTCGTGGATAGTCGTAGTAGTTTTTTCGGTCACAAATCAGCAAGAATGCCGTACGCATTGTACGATTGTTGGACGCATTCTATGCTTCTTGTACGATCATACTACGATACTGAGAAGAATTCAACACGATGTGTTGCGACAGCACTACGAATACCCGCGGCATTACTATGAATACCAACGCTGGCGCTACGTTTCATGAAGAATAGGCTACGCTTCCTCGCGAATCTTGTACGATTGCATAGGATTGCTCCACGATCTCTCGCGAAGACCATCGTATGTTGTACATTTCATAGATAAGAGCCGCACTCGACCGTCTTTATTCAGGTTCGCGTGGCCTCGGGGGGGCGGGGGGTGGTGTCACAGCGTCACAGGTTCGTACTGCATTCGTACCCACATCATACGGCATACGTACTTATTCGTAGCAGGTTATCGAGCATTCGTAGTGGGTTCGCGGGCTGTCGTGTTGATGCGTAGGGCGTTCTTCATTGAATCGTACTGCATGTGTACTCATTATTGATGGTTCTTGTTAAATGCTTATGGATGTCGTACAAGGAACCTACGGCATGCGTATGGGATTCGTAGGACAGGTTCAAAGAGGCCCTCTACATTCGAATTAACACGAATCGACAAGATTAATATATTCGTGGTCATTGGCCGGCATTTTCCACCCAATTATTGACAGTGTGACTGGCGCTATACACATACATGGTGAATTCCATTGACCGATTAGTTTCAGTAAAAATAAATGACTGGCGGAATGAAAACGAAAACACAGACCAGAGCGCATACTATGACGTAGTTTCAGAATCCTAGCAGCACAATACAATCGCGGTATGACCTGGATAAGTTTATCACACTGACAGAGAATCTACCTGACCAGCGGAGGGGAAAACGGTCATAGGGAAAACAAGAAGCAGTGCACATCTACTTAGTTCACGTTATCTTGTGCCCCATCCTAGCAGCGAAAGCAAGCGAACTATATATATACGGATATACAGACAAAGCGATAGCTATCTGGCCCTCTCTAATTATTAGAGGTGAGGAACATACAGGTTCAATTTCTGAATTCGTTTTGAGATTTTCAAAGATACTAGAAGACTAAATACTTTCTATCATTATTTAACTCAGAAAAATATAAACAGGAACTATAAAAACTTTAGTATTGCATCTCCAGGAATGGTGTTCATGATAATGAAGGTAGTACAAATCAGCCAGAAAGGTAAAGTGATGCAAAAGTTTACGGGCCTGTAGTGTTATCAAGAAATGTTCCTTACCTCAACGGCAATCAATATGGCAGTGCTCTTCTTGGTCTCACCACGAGTCGCATCACATTCCTCTGTATAGCACGCTGTTACACCACAAGCTACCTGAAATCAATAGGGACATCGCTGATATACATCAAATCATAGTTGAATATACAAGTTTTGCATCCAGGAATTGAGCTGTATTAATACAACTATAGTTGGCGATGTTGAACAGACACACCCAATTTTTCACGGACGTGTATTATGGCACACGAACCAGTGACTTGCATACGCAATATGAACAAAAAATGTATGTAAATGGGGTGATGATTTTAATGGATGGTGCTAGAATATTCATATTTCATATTTCTCATCAGTCATGCAAATATTTATATTCCGACAGAGTACAAATGGTTTGCCTTTATACCTGAAGTTTCATCTCCACATCTTTGCCATTCGACAAAACTCGAATGAGTAACGACCAGCGATAATAATTGCATTCATTTGCATTCAAACAAATATTTAAACCCAGAACGCAGAGTTTCAACTTCTACCAGATGACGTAATGCAAAGCCGGAATTACATTTGTCGTTTCTGCCAAGAAACCATATCGAGGTTTACTATATGTCTGCCATGGCTGGCGAAGATGATAATTGAGTCAGTTGAGCAAACTTACCTTTTGCCCATATTGAACATCACCGATTTCGTTTTCAGACAAAATACTGAACCCTTGTTCATCAATAGTGACCTCTTCTGTGCTGGTCAACGTACGCTCATCCAAGTACCAGTGAACAGTGTAGGTTATACTTGAGCCCTTCAGGATATCAAATACACACTTAAACTGCACATGACCAGATTCATCCAAAGTTACCGTCAACAGTGGATTTGCTGTCAGGGTGGGCTTCCCTTGAGAAGTTAAGAAAATATAACATAAATGTTATCACATGCAGATACGATGACCTGTTTTTAGACCACTCGTTTGAAAAATTAGAAATAATGTAAAAATTAAGAGAAAAAAAATCGTTTTTCAGAGTATAAAATTATAATATAAATGTGTAATGACAGGAATTTGTCTCTAAGGTGAGCTACATTTGGTTATCTGAAGCTGAAAATATTAGAAACATCAAATTTACATACAGAAATAATGATTTTGTACAAGAATTCCTCCAAAAACAAACCACAGCCTTGAAACCCGAATTACATACCCACAGGAATATTGAGGGTAGCCAGTATTTCCTTAGCTGCATATAGGATGGACCAGCGTTCCACTGTCACGTGACTAAATCCATCCAATCCACATGATCCGAAATAGAAGATCCCAGCTCCGTCCGTGCCTGGAGTTGTACGTTTTATGAACTTGGTCTGCAATTTGTCGACCTCCCCGTCCAAGTACAGATATAGGCCAGTCTGACGGCTCCAAGATATTTCCACCAAAGTCAATCGGTCCTTTTTAAAGCTCTCCGTTTCGATTGTCCATTCCTCCGCTATGGTGCTTAGCGTAATAAGCACGCGTTTGCGCTGGACAACCATTGAGTATCCGATACCGGAAGGGTCATCAGCGCCATTTGTGAAGACACACGTGTTGTCTCGTATCTCCTTGAACTTTAGAGCGAGGGAGATTGTGATTCCAAGAGTGCAATAAGCTGGATCGCTGAAGCAGTCTTTGTTGGGTGGATTAATCGCTAAATATTGACCATTGAGTGGCAGGGCCAAACCACCTTGTGAGCCAGGGATAAGGGTAACACTGCCAACCACCGTGAAATTGGCATGAGTCGTGTAAAGCACATTTTGTTCAATTCTCAGGAAATCGAAGCGAGAAATGTAAATGACATTAGCTGAAATGTAAAGAAAAGATATCATTACAAATACTAGATTATTGAATAACAGCAAAACTGTACTCAATTCAAAGCAGTCGTTGATACAGTTGATGACAAGCCTATCCACATATTGAAAATGATCGACACCAAGTGAGAAATACCAGGAGACTTAATTGCACAATAAATCGTCTGATAAACGGTTCTGCCGGATTATTAGCTCAATGAGCTGGGCCAAAATGATGAAAAGGTTAAAACAGGCATGACCATGTAGAATGGTGCTGGGATATGCTAACCTTCGTTGCGTGTATGGGTCTACGGTATGAAAAAGTTCCACACAAGACGAATAAGGTAAGGTAAGCGTGTAAGGCTTTCTATCATTATTTTCTTGTTAATCGTTGACTAAACGAGAATGCATGAGTGTTACCCCTCAGTGTGGTCCATCTTTTCTGGGAGAAGGAAACTTTACAGAACTGGGTTTTATCCACTGGGTTCACAAAACCATCCTCATAACACTCTCCATCAATATTACAAATGTCATCCTGCAAAATATCCCATATAATTCATGCACCAGGGGCAGTATATGTAGTCATTTGAAACATTCTAAAATTTTAACACAGCTCATGTTGACATGGGCTGAGAACCGATCAATGGATCGACGGAAGATCAGCGGCAATTTATAAAATGATTTCCAACTACATTAATTCAAATATAGAAAATGACTGATGTCCTACTACTTAATTAAATTGACGGTGTTGCTATAAATATATTTTTTCTTTTTTTTCCTTTTCATAATCGATTTATTCTCTCTTAACTATTGTACATTTGGATATTGATACATACATTAAAATCGACACATCAAAGGAACAAGAAAACAAGTACATAAATCTCAAGAAAGGGTAAAAAGAAACAGAACAAAACGTTCGAGACCTAATTTAATCAGACGTCAAATTGCACAACAATTGTAGTCGATAAATATGTATCCTTATGGGAAGTTCACGAAATAGTGAATTGATATTAATAAAGCACCTCAGACTCTTTCAAAAGAATATTTTGAATAAATTTCACTTCTTTTCAAAATGATGAACTGAGTTGTTATTCAGTGCTGATTGTTTTTCTAGTCTAACTATTTGCCGATACATTGCTAATAAAGCATCCATACTTGCGAGACTGCATCTATATATGTAATATTTTGCTGAAAGTATCAAGTGATTTATTACAACAGGGGCGCCTAAAATGCTGAATATAATATGCAAAGCCGAGAGAATTATATGACAGTCAAAAGATATTAGCCAGTCGCCTAGTTCCCTCCAAAGTTTTTTACAGTGAGAACATTCAACAACAAGTGTAGAATAATCTCAGAGTTGCTTAAAAAGGAATTGCATTTATCATTGTCTAATAACTTGATCTTGAAGAAAAATGATTTTGTAACCAAAATTCTGTGTACTAGTTTAAGTTGAAATTTGAAAGTTTTGTTTCTATTGTTGTATATAGAATTTTTTTTTTTCACGTGTCCACATCAATGGGGTCAAGAAAAATCTGATTCCATTTCCGTTCCCCACACATGAATTTGCCTTTTTCTGATTGTCTCATAAAATACTATATAATTTTCTGCATCCCAATGATGGGACAAGAAGGATAGACACTATTCTGGAAAAGTATGGTCGCATTTATTTCGATTTTTTTTAAGTAATTATATTTTCAAGTCTTTTGGTACTGATGCTATCAGACCTTGTCAATCTAAATAGATGCCGCGTATTTTGTAAATCTCTCGCAGTTGTATAATATTATAAAATACACCATTATTACCGATTATATTACCTAAGTATCGGATCCTTCTATCCTCCTAGTGCTTAATATACTAACAAAATTATTCTTCCGTCAAGCTACAGAGGTTGTTCTAGCGCGTCACATTCGTAAGACAGTAACAGTTTTGCAGAGGATTCCATAACATTTATCCAAAATGTATTTCTTATCTTTCTTTTATTACCTGAATATCATATTCAGCCCCGTAATTAATAAACGCAGCACCTTTCAAATAATTTGCAGGAAAAATTCTTAAATTAGACTGTTGTAATCTATAGCGTCTGATCCAGGCCATTTTTAGATTTTTGTAAGGTTAAATATACCTGTCATCTGTAGACCCCCCTAATTTGTATCTTTTACACATTGTTATTCTTTTGACTTCATCATTACTGTTTTTTCCATATAAAACGAAATAACATTCTTTCCACATCTTTAAATAGTCCAATGTCTGGATTGGGTAGGAACATTAATAAGTGGTTAATCTTCGGTAAGATCATTGTTTTTATAAGAGTAATTTTTCCAGTATAAGTCTCTCCATTTCCAGATTCTGAGAGGTTTTTTTCATTTCTGCTATTTTCGTTGGGTATCGTTTTCCACTCCCCTTTAAATGTTGCGATTAATTTACTGCTGCACTTCCTATGATTTACAATTATTACTCGACAGGAAAAGAGGAACATTGTTCACTTTCTGCCACGTTCAGGGATTCATCAAATTGATTAGATAAGCTCACAAGAATTTATAACAAAGGTCTATGATATCGAGTCACAGAATTATTAAAAACTATTATTTTTCATACGGCACCATAATTTGAAAGCGTTGAAAGATAACATATTTGTGGTAATGCAGAAATAGGTGGGATCCGATCTTTGCCATCTTAAGAAGTGCCTGTGGGTGAGCAATGGGCGTGGGTATAAAATTCGAAGAAACAAGTTTGAATGGTCCGATGATTGGTTCGATGATTTTATCGGAAGGATGCGAACTCACCCTGAGCTGACATACACCATCTTG
The DNA here is from genome assembly GCA_036873755.1 of Hanleya hanleyi. Lineage (NCBI taxonomy): Eukaryota > Metazoa > Mollusca > Polyplacophora > Lepidopleurida > Hanleyidae > Hanleya > Hanleya hanleyi. The sequence goes on along the minus strand of JAVTVY010031910.1, from coordinate 23,523 downwards.
TGTACACTGCTGACAGACAGAATCGAACACTGCTATCCTTATAGGAGTACTGACGGTTATCTCTCGAAGTCCATTGCTGACGGAAATGTCAAACACTCCGATCGGAAAGTCAAACTCACAGATGACCTGTCCGCTGTGGACAAATAGTGCTGAGAAGTTCGCCACTTGAACTCCCTGTAAATGTTAAAGACCGGGATAAATCATGAAAATTTTCAATATCAATGTAATATATCCTAAAAATAACTGGATGATGATAATTTAAAAACAGCCAGGGTCTCAACCTGCAGATTTCATATAGCTAAACTTAATAATGCCACATATGATTCTATCAGATTGTGATGTCAGGCATGGGTACATTTTTAAATAAATGCCAGGGAAAATATAAGATTTATTCGAGCAGCAAATTTCATACTTTACCAGCAAATTTAAAATACAATATACCACGTTAGGTCCATTAGCCAAAAAGTCTACAATCTACTCAGAGATCGGATATGGCGCTTTGTTCTACAAGAACTGCAACTATTATTAGGTTGAACTGTATAGCACTACAGACCTGTTGACTGATGTGGCATAGAAGATCGGGATTCTCCACAAAATCTTGGCCAATGATGATAAGAAAATTGCAGTTGAAATAACGCTTGTCACATAGATTCCCCCCCGTGATGGAAAATATTGTGGGTGGCTGGTTGATATTGATGGAACATACTGGTCCAATAAACTCGACAAAGCATTCACATTTCTCTGAAAATGTAATACGTAATATAACACATATATGAATACAAGTAATTTTCTAACAAAGCAGTCAGTTATCTAATATAAAGACGAAAAATAAATGTGAATATTATACATGAGATCATATTATGCAATTTCCGACATTGCCTAAGAATGAAGAGGATTCAATTCGTCGGAAGAGGAGTTGGACAAAATTGTAAAAAAATCCATGTTTAAGAATAAACTCAATTCATCTTCTCCCAAAGGACCACGTATGTTTAGGTAGGTAAATGGTCCCAGAACAGGTGCGGTAAAAGTGCCAATAATAAACAAATTGTTCAGTTGCCATGAAGTACAAAATTATATTGTATACTCAGAAAAGTTTCAAGGCACTGAGTCTCATCATTCTCGAATAGCAGGGCCGTGAAGTAGTGCATTCGTGCAAAATCGTCAATTTTGAGGCGAAAACACCTCATTTCTTTCCATAAACATATGAAGATAAACGATAACCAGAACCAGCTTGACACAGCATACTCGCTGTTCCAATACGTAGTCGTAGGCCAAATCTGGTTCTGGTTATCATTTATCTTCATAGAGAACAATAAGAATTGTTTTCACCCCAGTATCAACTATTTTGCATGAATGCACTACTTCACGGCCCTGTTACTCGAGACTCAGTGCCTTGAAATTATTCTTAGTATACAATATAACATTGTACTTCATGCCAATTGAACAATTTCTTGTAGTGGAAGTATTTTAGTTTGGTACTTCTGTATTGCACCTGACCTGGGGCCATTTACCCATCTAAAGTTATTATTTATTATGCTGATAAAACCTGTCAAAGTTGAGAGAGGTGAATGAATGAATTGTTAGAACACACATCACCAGTCCTATGGTCTTACCTGCGATACAGTCGCCACGATTGCTGCAGTTTGCTGGGCAGAGCGCATCCAGGATCTCTGGCGGTGGGATGGACGTTCCAGTTATGTCCACAACCCACAAATCTGTGTTCTCCCTGGCTTCTGTCTCGCAGTTTTGCTTGAGGTTTTCCAGGGCTACTTCCATCCAGGTGAAACTGTCTGAAAGCTGTTCAAATATTGATTGATATTTTTTTGCAGTTCTGGAATCGATATGATCTAGACATTCTATTTGCATACTACCATCGAAATGGTTTAATTTTCAGTTACAGAGTTAGCACACGCCCGGACACAAATCCGAAGATGTGCTTAAGCTGGTTCTCACCTGGATGTCTTGTACACATGATGTGATAAATAGTTCAGGGTTCAAGGTCTCAATCTTGTCCACACATGTTTTGGCAGCATTAGCTTCCAAGATGAATTCCCTGCATCTCCTCTCTGCTAGTGTGAATGTTATACCAGAGGCAGTTGGCCAGGTAATAATCTGCAATCACATTGAAGGTAACACATAACACATTAACAATTCCTAGTAAAATTTGAAACTAGAGACAAGAGTCATAGTCGAGAGCATATAATTTCCATTAACCATAAGAAACTACTGTCTACAAAAAGGAAAAACATATGGCATATGATCAATCGGCTACAATGGCATGATCTTTGAATAATGACAGTGTTTATGGGGTTATTAACCACATATATCCGTGATATATAGAATCTCACATTGAAATACCGAGGCAATCCTGGGGTAGAGCTGATTAGCTAGTTTCACTACTCAAATTCTCTCGACAAGGCTCTCTAATGAACTTGGCATAAAGGTCTATATGAGACAGCATTGTGTACAAGCTCAAGGTTCCAGTTGAAATATTTGTCCAAATATTGTGCTTAGGAGAATATATTACTGATGTTTACATGTTTTAACTGTGTTACCTTTGAAAATAGGCCATGGTCAGTCCGGAGTGAATTGACCAAGATACCCTTATAAAGAAGAATTTTTGCCAAAGGTAAGACAAGGTCTGTTTGCTCTAGTTCCTTTGTGTGCACAACAAATATAACTGTTATCCACATATCCACTGTTATGTGATGTTAGAAAATAGACCAAGAATTTGATCTAGAGACCATTATAAGGAAAGATTGTGCCAGTTCGAGACTAGTTCAAATTACTCCATTATATATTGTGTTCGCAATCAAATATGAATATTATTTACATTACGACCTCAAGTATCCATTATTGCGCCAAGGATCGAGACAATGTTTTGACAAATTTTGACACCTGTGATCTTTGAAATTATGCCAAGGCCAGTCCGTAATGAACGTGACAGAGACCTATACATGACAGCCTTGTGCCAGAGATCGAGGCTCTAGTTTAATTTCTCCCTCAGATATGTTCACAAGCAAATATGACTATTATTTACATTTCGACCTCATGTGTCCTTTGTAAATAGGTCAATGTCAAGCCGGAGTGATATTGACTTACAGGCCCAGATAATGCGATATTGTGCTAAAGACAGAAACTTCGGCTCCCTTAGATATTATGGTCACAAGCTGTTTGTCCCCATTTGGACGTTTGTGACCTTCGAAATATGTCAAGATCAGACCAATCTAAAATTGATCAAGGGACCTCATGAGACAGGACTGTGCCAAAAATCCGCCACCTTCTCTCTTTTTATTGATATATTAATTGCATTAGCAACATTTGGGAGGGATGGATGGACAAGCGGACATAGCGAACGATCTACATTCCACACCAAAACCTTTCATGAGGGGACGTCATAAGCTTGCCTTTCAGGGAGCATGTCCAAATTTGAACAGTGGAACGCGGAAAATTCTTCACGCATGCCCGGTCCGATTGGGACGTGATGCAGCCAGATTTTGTTATCGGCGCGGTCGAAAGTTCACGCTGGCCCGGTGTTTTTGGACCGTTTCAAAACTTTCTTTCGACCGCGGTCCGAATATAGTTGTTCGCCGATCATTTTGGACCGGTCCAATTGATGTACAGTTCTCCTTTCACAGTGAGCTTCAAATACCCATACGTTTTCGCTATTCGCGCCTCAGTTCTCGGAGCTATTAGAGCGTCTTTTATATCGTCGATGAGATGGAATTTCCGATCTGTATATTACAACTCTAGAAGTCTATCAGCTGAAATATATCTACATTCATATTTGTAAAAGATAAAATACTTGTTTAATATCGCTGGTATTTCTACATAATCTGATAAGTTATTTTTTATCTCTCCATATACATGTAATATAAGACGCTCGTTTCATGAAAAGCTATAGACCAAAGCCCGACATGCTGAGGTAATATTCCCCCGCTCCGCTTATCTGTAATATATATTTTCAACTGTATATTCCCCTGCGCATTTCTTTGATGTGAATTTGTTGGTCGTGTATTTATATTCTGAACACGACGTTTCCGGATGGGAGTCGCGTCTTTCTCCCGTCGCGAGTTCCCCGACTCTCCGCCACTATATTCGTACAAGGTAATCCATTTCAGTGCGAGAATTCCGATCCAGGTATCATGTTGTATTATCAGCAATGTTATCCTTACCGCTTGTACATAGGTGCCGTTATAAACGAAAGTCTCTGTTGGTTGCTTTGAGGTGCACTTCTGTGGGTGTTGGGTGTTGTACTTTAGGAAGGCATCTGTGACATCAATTCCTAGGTTCATCAAAGAAGGATATATTACACACTCAGATTGAAATGCCAAACCATCTCAGAATCCAACCAAAACAATAATTGCCAAACTTACTTCATCGAAATCTGTTTGCATAGGCCTTGGTGATTTAAAGATAAGAGTGTACATGAAAGTCACATTTGTGACTGCCAAGCCCGATTTATGACTCTAAACGTTGAGTACTTGGTGTGTTTGTGGTGTTCACTTATCATTGTATAAATATATCAGAGAAGCATGATGGCGTTCAATGTTTTAAAGATGGCTGTTTGGTTACATTTCCCTTAAATCGAGTGTCCGTAATTGTGACAAAGATGCTGGGTAGCGTTAGGGTGAAACTGTTTGCTAATATGCTGCTTTCCAGGAGTAAATTACGGACTGCTACTCTAAGATATTGCACTATATTTGAAAGAGCCAGGAGTTCAAATTGGTTTCAAAGGAATTAACATTTTCGGAATTGAGCCCATTTTATCCAGTGGTCATAGTCGGTTTTAGAGACTCAACAATTAATGTCTTCTTCCCGAATGCCCGGGACATACTTCTTTTGATTAAACGGAACAAGTCCATTGGCTGGAAACTCAGCTCATTAACATTTGCTCCAGGCCAGTCGCGTGCACTACAGGCCACAGCAGAGGTATCGTTACTATATCACGTATTGTGATAGGCCGGCCATCGATTAATACATTTTACCTATATGGAACGATTCTGCAGATCTAACTATTCAGAAACTTGGAGAATCGGGATCATACCATTATTGTTCTTCTTCCCGCCTTTTGTGGATACAGCACAGGTCTGGATGTGAACGTTCTTCTCACATACAGGCTCCGTTCCATCCTGGCAGTCACAATATGCCTCCTGTTCCATCGTCACCTCTTCCACCTCCGTGGGACAATATCCATTGTACAAAGTCTCTGTGTGATTCACACTGATGAGAAAACAGAGGACATTTCAAGACGCCCTTTCCTTTGTTTCCTTATACAGATATTGCACGTTATGAATGTCACGTCAGCATTTGTCAAGTCGACACAGACGATATTTAATGAGTTAACAAGATAGAATCATTTCCAAATCTACGATTCATGCAAGATTATGCAAAATTATTAGCAGTGCGGTGAAATCCGTAAGTGCGGTGAAATCCGCAATTCTCATACCAATCACTAGGTATTATAGCGAATTGGTCTTATACTAAATTAATTAAACACATTGGTCATATGAGAGTATACATTGGGCATCAAAATATCGCAGAATTTGGTATTCAAAGATGCTTAAATTCATTCAGCTGAAATGCAGCAGTATCCCTGGCAATGAATATCACTGCGGAGCAAATGATTGTATGATATCACCCGAAATCATGAGGTAAGAGGAAAGAATTATGGTTATTTTGAGGATACAGCGCGTATCGGGGGTCTAAATATATCATGCAACTGAATGAGGCCTACACCAAATCAGGTTAAACAATATTTGTAGTGCATCATGTTACATGGGGGCAACATCTACCGTCTTGAACATGCAGTGGAAATATCCAATTATCCACTTACACTACCATTACAACATTAATGCGAAGATTGAAATAACATTACAACATTGTCTAGTCTGTGGAACTCTTATGAATCTAGTGAAGTGTATCAGTGCTCCCCAAACTATTCCTCCCGACGCTACATAAAAGACATTTCGCCCGCCTCCAGTTTTGCTATTTCCCCGTTAAAAATATGAAATTCTACGGTACACACATGCATACTCGGTATTATTACCATGTACTGTCTCACTGTTCTAGGACGGAAAACAAAACAACACCGAGTGATTGAGTGAGTGAATAGAGTTTGTCAAGTCACAGATATCAAGATTCTATCATACGTCTGAATTCTTCAAATTTACAGGTCTTTTGAGGTAACACATTATACATTTGCACCTTTGATAGCTAAGTGAATTTATTTCATAGAATACATCACGATATTTACTACCACATTCTTTTGTCAAGCCATTATTATCATATGAATTGTAAAAAATGGATACTGGTTACTGTGGCAATGCAAAATAATACGATGCTGATACTCTTGCAAAATTGAACAGTTCTTCAGACGACACGATGGGTGACAATACACTAACTCTTGCCTTTGCACTATGGATATTCTTTCTTACAGGGAAGAAATGGAAAAACTGTTTATTCATTGCCCGACTGGAACGGAAACGCTCCGCCTAGACTCGTACCTGCCATTGATTCACAGTGGACAATCAAGAATAAAGACAAGAGGACATCTTGAAATCCTCAATTGATTTTCTCCCTAATTTAAAATATATTCATGTTTCAAATAACTGCCAATTTCATTAATATGTCGAGTGCATTATTAAAGCCAGGATTCCAAACTTTTTAACTATGACAAAGCTATTCAGCTATATTTTGTAAGATTATGGTCCTTGTGCACGTGCCCCTATGAAATATAACCGTCCCAATCTAGACCCGTGTCGTCGCTTAGCCCGCTAGCTCTGTCAGTCAGTGAAGACCAGATGACTACACCTGGCATGTCAAGTGAAGGTACGAGTCAAACTCACCGCCATGAAAGTGAGAATGTATCCGGTCGACCTTCTTTCCCTCCATAAAGCAATCCGTTCCTCATAAGTAAATCGTTTGATTTATCCCCGTCAAATGTACCACATAACCCTGTAGTAAATACAAATCTGTTATGAGAAGATACCATATATACATGTAAAGTAGGATTTGTGCTTGTTGAAGTGGCAGTACAATTGACTTTTGTTGAGTGAAAAACTGTTATTTTACACGATAAACATATGGGACAAATTATTAGACAAAATGCGTTATAGGTTCAGTCCATAACCAAATCAACAAAACACGGTCACCATTTTCTCGATGACCGTTTTATCTAGGCCATATGAAAATCATTTGGAATTCCGATAACATATAGTATAATGACACAAATTATCTGAAGGATAGATCATTGTAATTTAACCTAATGTTCATCGCCATTACATGAAAATTAGAAAGGCGCATCATTTGATAACTCTATTATCATTTCAGATGAAAGAATACGGTAAAATGTGCCGAAAACACTTTTTGGACGGAGGGAATCGATTCAGTTTCAAATTCAAGATTAAGACGAATGTTGTAATTTGTACCTCAAGATAAATGTTATGCTACTGTTGTTGTTGTTGTTGTTGTTGTATAGTTTGCAAACCACAACAGGTTTGTGGATTCAGGTAGAAAGGAGAAAAAACCGCTAATATGGTCGTCCAATCCGTAAATTGGGATATGCCGGGTAGCGGGAGGAGGGTCATTACTTAACATTTTAACGGTTGACAGAGATGTGTGGTCGTAGGCCTAAAATTACAACAAGAATGGCATCAATAAAATTTTGTCGTTTGATTCCTAAACAAAAACAGCACAGTACAATATTTCTCCTATGCAGACGAGTCTACACCATTATCAGATCTACGTCTAAAATGCAAAAACAAATGTGTGTTTCTTCTATCGAGGAGACATTTTACTGCGACACTCATTGATATGTATTTTTTTGCATATGACCTACTACAAGAGCTTAAACGGCGAATCGACCCACGGATCACGCTGTATTACGTAACATTCTGAGACCCAGAAAGAGACATTACCACGTCACGGATCACACGTGACACATTCTTTCACTGAGTAATGAATGACAGACTAGACGCTTGTATTTCACTGTCACTCCCTATATTTGATATTATAAGGAAACGCACTCCATCACATAAATAATGAGCCAGTGGAATATGTCTTTGCATTATGGACGCGGAGATTCTTTAATGGACGACGGCTGAATATTGGATGACGGATCAGATGCTTGTAATGTGTAAGTCATGAACAAAAGAATGACGTCTGACAGCCCGGCATTAACTAGAAAACTTTGATATGACGAAGCTTCTTCGTGGAAGTCCAACAGCCGGATAACAATCTGTAATCGACGTGGGCTTCGTGAGCCTCACATTCCAACGAAGAGTCCGTTTTGTAGAAACGGAAGGAAGGTTACACCAGGCATCAGGTTAGGTCTGGCCACCAATGAAGACGACGGGTGACCTTCTCTATGATTCCGATACATGTCGACCAAAAACTGCTGGAGATGAATCAAGTTGATTCGGACCTGATCTCATGGGGGACAAACTGAACGAATGCCAAGAGGCCTGGAACAGCTGCGAACTAAAGAACGGCCCGGAAAGAAAATAGTAAATCACGATTTTTAGCCAGCGATCAGCCAATATTATTTCGTCCAGGAAGATCCTTTTATTGAGCCAACTTCAGGTTCGATTTGCCTACGTGGTGAAGATTCGTGGCGGTGCTAAACAAAGGTCGTGTCGAGCCGAGTCTGGACTCTGCACAGGTTGCGGATAATGGAACAGTCTGGTAGAAGTGATACTATAAACGGCGACAGTATATGAAGAAAGTCTTCGACTGGAATATATTGTTGAAGACACAGGAGAAGATGTATAAGACTAACGGAGGCACATGGAATTGGAATCGTCGAGGCCCAACCAGGAACCGCTCTATGGCTGTAAAGATGGTGAAGCGCATATAAGCATCCCGGCGGCCCAAATATGTCACCCACTCTACCTTCAATGAGGTCATGGTGATGGAATGGAACCTCATTGTTATGGAGGATGACGTTCCAGTCTGCGCAGCTTTATCATAATGCGCGTTATGTTTGGTATACAAAAGACAGGGATAAAGCTGAGGTCCGTAGAGGGCAACTTCTATCAGCTATTAGGGACGATTGCGCCTTAAACGCCGCTCATAGATCCGCCTTGATGTGGCTGCAATTCCGCACACCTGGTAAATCCACAAATCGCGGTGCTTAGACGACAATGAAAACACATACATGGCGAAAAGCATCACCGAAGCCGCCGCTATCACTTGGCAGAACCAGATTTGTCGTCGTGGTTCAGGTGCAGATACTTCAATTGGTTGCTGACCAGACGATTTGGAACCCTTCTTAGGACGACCAGAACAAGAGCTCAAACTAGCTTCTTGGTGACAGGACCAGGGGAGCGATTATCCGCCTGCCACTTGTCGGACCAAATCACCGCAACCCTCATGTGGCGATCCTTCTTATTAACAGTAAGGCTTAGAAGAATACCATCGAAAAGCACACTCCATTGATGTCCACTCCACGACGGCTTGACTGTATGAATAGCGATTCAGACGGCGTGTCAGCCGACACCAACAGTGAACGCTGACGGCCCAAGCGTTTCTTCCCCGAGGCTTGCACTCTGTATATGACATTGTAATTGTAGTTTGTGACTGTGGTTAACATGGTGTAGAACGAAGAGTTTGGTCGGAGCCGGGCCGAAAAACTTACACTCTACTAACAATTTCTCCGTTTAGACCGTTTCTTCTATCTAACGGTCACATAGTTCATCACTTTCCATCAGGTAACTTCATAAGGCTATTAAATCATTGCTCTTGAATATTTCTATCTAAACCACTCAAGCCGGTGCAGGGGCCATGAGGTTATGTTAATAACGATGTCCTCATGAACTTCTGCAATAAAAGCGTGGCACGAATATTTACAGAATGTTCTTGTGCTGTTTTAGATATGCAGTCAGGCTATTGGCCTATATGACTTCTTGTCAGTATACCGGCATTTTTTCCGCCACATTTATATGTTGCGTTTATTTCAGACATCTTTTCTGATCATTTCTTGTGATAACCGGGATCAATGACAGCTATATCCCAGCAAATAATTGCATTTGAGACCGAGTCATTAGATTAGGTTTACCAGAAGACTATTCTGTGAAGTCATATGACGCAGTCAGTATGTCGGCACCTCTTCCCACTTCCCTTATATGTGTTGTAATACCCGCACGACACGTTACAATACAGTACGTTCTCCGTTTACAGCCTTTTGTAAACAAAATCTGAGAATTTTGAGATGGATCAATAAACTTGTATTAAGTAAATCTTATTGGATATGGCAAAATTAATTAAAATTTAGAGTGATTTTTCATATGTATACATGGTGTAGTCGGGGACTAAGATCGAAGGAGGAAGCTGGAGGCAACAGTAGTGTGAGAATATACCTTCAGTGAGTCCAAAGTCTGCTCCACTTGCCCTGACCCAGATGTTCATAAATGAGCTTCCATCTCTTAGGATGACATAGGCACCAGTTGGGAAATATATCTTTCAAAAGAAATTGCGAAATTATATTAAACATGTTTATTTTTAGCATAAGTTTTCAGTGGTATATACCGATATCTCCGAGGTGGACACATCATGGAGGTGACTGCATGGGACAGTCACCAGGTGAATTTGCTTGGACATTAATTTTGATCATGTCCAATGTTGCAGCTATTTCACCTCGAAAACAGTCTTGTCAGACTTGATTCTCCCGGCGATGGCGATTATCCTCTATGACGTGAACACATCAAATGATGCCTGGGAACGAGGTAATATCTCGCCCAAACGCGGAATGTGTGTGAAACGTGGATAAAAAGGGTTACCATGTAACCGGATTTTGGTTTTGATCCTAAATGGAATGCATCCGGCGAAAGGAATGGATTAAGGGCCTGCAGAAGACTGAACGAGCAAATTCAAAACGATTTTAGTGCTTCTATTCAATACAAGAGACTGCGCCTGGTCTGTTGTTTCCTCCTACAGAAAACGTTTTGCCATATGGCATGTGTCGTGAAATGGATAGTCCTTATGCTAATCGGCTCACTGTGGAAACAATTCATAAAAGTGGACTGTATTCATTATTCAGTGATCGAGTCTCCAGCATGCATTTTGCTGCGATGATGCAGAAAGAGCAACCGATATTGCATTGTGTAGGCACCACTGCTATGTGTTACGCAGTGTGACAATTACACATCGGTGTCGCACTCATTGCAAACATGCAAGGTAGACATAAAACTGAATTAATCTGTAACCTTTTTTGCATAATTTATCGGACAAAAGTGGACATGCACCTACCCGATAACGATGACCGTTTTCGTACTTCAGAATCCGTGTTCCCGGGGTAAGCTCGCCATTGACATACAGAGTTGGAGTAAGAGGGAGGTTTCGGGTGCTACCTTCTGGACCACACTTGTCAAAGCGGATGACATCATCACCACTCCGTATAGACACCGCACAATTACAAGACGCAGCTCCAGCACACCTTCTATAGAAAGCCCGAACCTAAAATATTTTTACTCATTTTACTCATTTTTTCTATTTGGAAATGATACTAATTTGAAAATGTATGCTCGTACTTGTCGATTAATTTAACCCAATCTCGGGAAATTTAACACACGACCAATGATTCGTTCAATATAATTTGAAATTCATGTTCCACTTGTTAATTTTGATTAACGAAAAAGAAACCCAAATTGAAAGAAAGTAATTCTACATTAAGCTAATATTCTAAGATTTTTAAGGACAGAATAACTGATGAAATTTCTATACAAAATCTTGAATTCAAATAGAGTATAATCTAGGGATCTTACCTCGTATGGTAATGTTGTGTGGTGGTATAATATGAATTCTCCGTAATGATAATTGTTGTACGACCTGAATTGTTATTGAAAATCAGAAGAGAAATAAATCTTCATGTATAATATATAACAGATATTTTGTTTGCTTTTGCAATTTTAGTTTCAAGTAATCCATTTATTTATTAGTAATAAGTGCATAAATTGATGTAGCTGATCCGGGTTCAAAACTGACGTTGAAAGCTGTATATCTTGAATCCTCACCTGCCATCAAAGGTTTTCATGTGTGGATCGTTTAGTGACTCGCAGATAGGAGACTTGTCTCTGTCCACAATCGTAAGCTGGAAGATAAATAATGAATTTATTCTGAAATTCACTAAGAACAACTACAGTGAACCTGCTATTCTTTTATATTAAACAAATAATGAGATGAACACGTGCTTCGCTTAAGCCGAAATATTTTATTCAAAATCGGCATGCTGAAGGATAGAGCATACGATCGCAATTCGGTATACAGCAACAATAAACTCAAGTGCAACAAATACGAATTCAAGGATTTTCCAGGCCTTTTCTAAGTGTTATCATTCTTCAAGAATTTTCAGGGCCTGGAATTGATTTTCCCAGAATTCAAGGAGTTCAAGAAATTTCAGCACCATGGTTGTACATAACAAATATGTTCTCAACATTAAAACAGGAGTGGAAGATAGCATCATAAATAGCAATACTTGATTGTACAGGAAAGACCGAATCTGAAACATGAAAAACTCGCACAAGCTAGTTGTTTACCTGAACAGATGCCAGTTGTTGTGTGTACTGTATCACAGTCTCCTCGATCAGCTGAAAGGACAGCAACACCACGCGGTTCTGATCCCGATCTTTGAGGCCATCAATTGTTCCCTTCACCTGGACGAACACGCCAGTCATCCATTGGTCAGTGGTGACCGTGTGAGCACATCTCGAGGTGGGTTCCCCTGTCCACTTGAACACAGCCTGGCTCATATTCATCTTGTCTGCACACTGTTTCTCTTTGTGCTGTTCAAGCCCAGTGGTAATCTGCAGGTGGCAGTACCTGTCGCGGTTATCAGGTGCACAGAACAGGCGAGGAGGTAAACCTATCGATACAAGGATACTGTGTGGGACGCCTCCCTCGTCAACAGTTAGCTCCAACGTCTGCACCTGTAGTGTATGTTACATTATTATCTATAAACTAGTTCACAAATACATTATCACGAACTGCGGGCATAGTATTTCCATAGGGACTCTCTGCTCCAATCACCTCACTCCTCCACTGCATACTTCAACCCGTACCCTAAACCAAACCTGGATTCTACACCCTAACGCTATATGTTTATTTTACCACGACAAGGAAACACATTACCCTACCGTGTCCTAGGCTCAGCTGTTCCCAACATTTAACATAGAAGGTGGGAGAAAAGATGAGACTATATATCAGAGAGAAACTTTGCATCATCCAATTAACCACATACCACATTGGATTATACAGAAGTCATACAACCAGGCCAATAGCACAGTCATTCGTGAGTCGTGACTCACGACTCCCAATGTCATCATAAATGCAAAAATAAGCTGTATTGGGATTACAAGAGTTCCCATTGTGTTTAAACTGGTGGCCTCCCTCTCATTAAGCAGAATATTACAGACGTAAGAGAGGTAATCAGCAATAGGGAATATCTGGATTTGCGTTTGCTGGTTTGCGTTAAACATGGTCACAAGGGACTCTGAATAGGCATGACGGGAATACGAATGCGCAAAAAAACAGACCCTGAAGAAACACAGTTCCCTCCTCTTCCCCTCCATCATTAAAAATCAATCTACCTTACATTCTGTCTATGAAACACTATCATGTTTAAGCCAAAGACAAGTATTCTCATTCATGTAAGATACTCACTGAAAAAAGTATGCGGCGGCGGAGCTTTTTTCTAAAGAGCCCTCATTTGATTTGACCTGATAAAGTTTAATTTTTACCTCCAATGTAGCTGTCATTTTCTGACTGTGTCTTGCTGGCCCTTGTGTGGCTTCACAGTCTTCTGGGTAGCAAGCCGTGACAGAGCAATACATCTGCAGATACAGAAGACCAATAATACACACTTTGTGAGTTTCTTGAAAACACATTTCTTATTTTATAAACGCGTCAAAGTCACAACCCGACTAGTTAAGATGGAATTGAATAAATTAACAATTGTTATAATATTCCACTTTACCGATTCTCTGTAGCCGATCTGTGGAATTTGGTCCTCTCGAATTTCACTGGTATATTGGCCACTGCCCATGGCCTCGGATCTTAGGAGACGATCATTGGCAAACCAGTTGACAGTGTAGTTCAGCTCAGCCCTGCTCAGTGGTTCAAATGTACAGTGAAACGTTGCTGTTTGATCTGTCTTATCAATGTTGACATCAATTTGGGGACGCTCTGTGAATGATGGAAGCTCTGAAAATAGCACAAAATGAAACAAATACAGCTGAAATTTTTATTTTGACATTTGTGTACCGTCTTGTACAGCATTTTGGACTACACATTGCTTCATAGTGTAATACGAAGAGTTTAACCTTACTAGATCTGGGCTGGTCACTAGATACTTTTGTATCCCTTGGGCTAGGAGATTGAAACCATTCGAGGCTTTCCTTGCCCAAACTCCAGAAAATAAGAAAATTTCAAAATGGCCGCTCTTTGGATTATGCAACTAGGCTGATATATGATAAACTGTAAAATCACCCAGTTTCATCTTTTATTTTTCCCGTTCTGTAGATAGAGTCAAATGTGTGGTGGGGTGGTGGCGGGGGAATAATGCCATCACCTCCCTCTCCCAGGCCTGGTAGATTGAGCGAGAGAGAATAAATTTGCGTTGGAAAACAGTTATTTGTTAAATATTAATAATTCGCATAATATTAATGGGGTCTTGGGGATTCAAAACTAATTCCAGATTTAGGCTGGATGATTTGGAAAGATTGACGCGTTAGGGATGTACAGCAGGAAATACAAACAGTTCCTGATTATTGTAATGTAGACACTCTTACCAATATTTACTTCCAAAGCTTCAATCACTTCTCTTCTGGCATAAAGGACATTCCAACATGAAATACTACAGCTTGTGTATACGTCTCCCCTAGCCGACTTTCCCACATAAAACAGTGACCGCTTTTTCGTGGCCTTGAGCTTGCGTGTGATAAATTCATTCGTTGTTACCACGTCTTCATCTGCATATAATGCGAGTCCACTCTGTTCGCCCCAAGTGAACTGGAGTTTGTGATGTACACCCGTCTTCACCCTACTCCAGCTAACTGTCCAGATTTTATCCTCTGTGCTGAGGGTCAAGTACAGTCGCTTGTGGCGGTATTTCAGCGCAATTCCGCTGTATTCGCCCTCGTCTCCGCCGTTGGTGAAAACGTATGAATTGTCACGCAGCTTTTCAAACAGGATACAGAAGGAAACCGTCAAGCCATATTTGCAGAGAGCAGGATTCCCAAGGCACGAATTTGATTGGTTCCCGAGATCAAGGTACTGGTTTTCCTTCAACACAACAGCATTACCCCCTATTGGCCCTTCAATTAATGTGGGTCTACCATATATGGTAATGTTCAGTGAGGATGTGATCAAAATGTTCAATTCGTACTCGAACCTCAAGAATGTCAGGCGTACTATGGTGATATCAGTCTCTGAAAATAAGATAAGTATCAAAATATGATTTCAAACCTTGATCCGGACCAATATAGCTTGAACCAATAAGTTATGCAAATTTATCATCATCACACTATAAAAGTTCCAAATATTTGCTGTTTTTCACCTCGATATATGCATGATATATTATAATACTAATCTAATGTTTGAATTAGGATATATTATGCATCTGTTATTGACTCATCCATGAATCTTGCTCTACAATATTCAGCTTCGGGATTGTTTTTGAGGACTTTATGAATTCATGGTTTATTATATACATGGTCTCATTTGAAAACAATAATACACCAATATTTCCCAAACAAATCTCTTTTCGGCCAATCGGCTGTGATTGGACTGGTTTCTATAAATCAAATGTAGAGACTTGTAGAACTTACTTTGCAAGCTGGACCAGCCAGTCATGTTCTGCTGTGGGATGCAGATTTGGATTGCATTCAACTCATTGACAAACCCATCAGGATAGCACTGGTCACCGACAGTACATATATCCGCCTACAATGAGATCAGGTGACAAAATTATCAATTTAAAATAAATGGTGCTATATGTAATAACTAACTGCGCAGCAAAAACAACTCTCCCAAAAATAAAATAATATAAAATACGGGAGTCTGTTAACCAATTCAAAAGTACCAACATAATACCTAAGTATAAAATACATGTACAACACTCAGGACTGCCTGGAAATAACACAAAATCACCCCAAAGGATTTGAGAGCCAAGTTATGGGACAGTGATTTTCGTTCTTTCCACTTAATATGGGAGTCAAACCTGTAGATCAAGGCCTTACGAGCGGCTCTAATTAACAAGAACGATTGATTTGAGAAGTGGCAGAACTATACCAGCACCACCGTTAATAGGGCAATTGAACTCTCTTCCTACCACATTGCTTGGCTATTTTCAATTCTAATGCGAAAATTGCAAAATAATATTCACTATTCGAAGAGTAGATTAGAATTATAAACAATCATTTTAACTTCAAACATAAAATATTTTCAAAATTCAATTTGTAATTTAAAAATGATTCTCTAATTTTAAATTTTAAATTGAGATAAGAACTAGAAATCGAATTTTGAAATTGGAAAATAAAAGAACTAATTCAAAATTTCGAATTGAAATTAT
This sequence comes from Hanleya hanleyi, assembly GCA_036873755.1. Lineage (NCBI taxonomy): Eukaryota > Metazoa > Mollusca > Polyplacophora > Lepidopleurida > Hanleyidae > Hanleya > Hanleya hanleyi. Next base: position 6,959 of record JAVTVY010031910.1, on the reverse strand, counting down.
CAATTTAATTAGAAAATGTCAATTGATACTCAAAGATTCTAGCTTATCAAGATTAACACACTGTCCTGTTATTTTATGAAAATGAGATATTTCATGATTTCGAAAAGGATTTACTACTTTTGCAGTAGTAGAGACAGTAATGTACGCTTCCAGAATATATGAGGTAATATGAGCGTAATGTGCGCTTCCGGAATATATGGGGTAATATGAACGTAATGTACGGTTCCGGAATATATGAGGTTCTGGTGTAGAACGCGCTTAGTTTAGGAGATAGAGGGTGGAAGTCATCCATCCGGGAGTGAGGACACACAGCTAGGGCAATGGATACGTTCTATGGGTGTAGCATGATGTAAGCTCCCAGAATATTCTAGGTTATGGAGAGGAATGAGTGATATCATCAAAAGCTGATGAGGAATGGGGATGGGTTCAAAAGCGAACAAGTAACATTTCAGGTTCACCACAACTCAGTTGAATATTCTTTCAGATTATTGTGGACGGAAAAGGTTCATTGAATGACTCGACAATTTCAAGAGTTAACCCTATCTGGCTTGGGATTTTTGGAACCGGTCCAGGCTAAATATTCTTCTTACCCCTTGAGCTAGGGGGCTGAAACTTACCACACTATACCCTTGGGTCACGCTCTACCAGAAAATGTGAAAAAATCCAAGATGGCTGCCTCGATGACGTCACGTCATCTTCAAATCAGGTCGATTTTCGGTCAGACTTTTCGATTTTTTTTCTTTGCAAAAACTGCATGATAATAGTAAATAACAGTCTGATGTGAAAATAAGACAGATTTTGCAGGAATTTTGAAGAAAAATTATGGTCGCTATCTTGAATTTACCCATGATCCTCTACTTCTGCGGTTATGCAAATAGGCTCAAAATGACTCCGATTTGATAAACTAAAAATCGCGGAGGGTGAGCTTTCATGTTTAGGTAGGGAAGAAAGTTTGACAGGGCGGCCCATAAATACGTTTCAGGTATATACATATTCATGATTATCCAGTGCTTGTCACCGGACACGATCCTGAGTATAGAACATGATTATGAACCGGGCGCCGCCCCCCCAACCCCCCTTTCACCCCAAACGCACGTCTATAAGTCAAGAAGAATTTTTTTAATGTCTTCATTGTTATTTTTCACTTATGTATATATTCCCTTGTCCGCTTATATTTTTCAATATTGTCTGTCCTAAGGTTTGTTTCATTGTCTATCTTATTCACATTCATGGCATATTCAAATATATTTCCTTCAAGGTATGTATATTACGTAAAGATAATCTTATGCATGGTTCCCATTGCAACGCAATGTTGATGTTCAGGCCCATGCACTATCCCTTTAATTGCAACTACACACAACTAGTGTATTTAGTGATTACACCCTCAGTACCCATGATTAAATACTTATCATACCCGACATGAATTTACTACGCGAGCTATTATTCTATAATGAGGATGTAGATGACGTCTGCTCCTCTTCACATTCATCTGAAGATTCACTCATGGATGGGTTCGAAAATATGTGTTTTAATCCACTACAGCTAAATTATCCTGAAAGTTCAGCCTATGTAACCGATGAAACGGAAGGAGAATATTCTGATTGGGAGATTATCAGCTCACCCAAATCAAACAATTATTTTGAAGAACAATTTAAATCATTTATAAACACAAACTCTATCTCTGATAAAAAATCTTTGTCTACCTTCCATATCAACGCGAAAAGCCTGAACAAACATTTCATTGAAGTCCTAGTCCTACAGAATATGAACTTCAACATCTCTTTCATAGGTATATCCGAAAGTTGGCTTACAAGCGTCTGGTCCGTCATTCATAATTCAGCCGTCGTCCATTAGAGAATATCCGCGTCCATAATCCAAAGACCTATTCCATATAACAGTATTAGCACCAAATTCAAAAAGACAATCATAGTATACATAAACATAGGCTTGTTTCCTGCAAGAGAGAAGCGGTCAACAGTTTTCAATGATGCCGGCAAGACATCATGATGTTCCAAAAATATCAAATCCGTATCGCTGATCAGTATTCTTAATCCATAATATTCGTTATAGAGTCGTCATCTAAAAAAAAGATGTATCTCAGTCGCGCTTTGATTGTGACTGTTCATATGAGTACCATGAGGATCTTGAAGTACATGGGTTCATACGGCCCCTAGCCCCGGGTTAAGCGGAATTAGACACAAGTCACGAAACGTAACGCCATAGATTTTGCACACTACGTTCGTATTTTGCTATCAGCATGCGATATTTATCGCCAAATTTGATAAACTTTGAGTGGAGGCGCTTGACCCTTCTACTGAAGAGTAATTACTCAGCATTCCGGGTTATCAGCCTTTTCCTCTACCAAGGAACACAAAAGGGGCGGTGGGGTAGTTCTCTATATCAAAGAAGAATTCACAAAGTGTAAGATCCGCGACGATATTTCCATCAAAGACGTTAATCAGGAACACAAATCTCTATTTGTTTAAGTAACTATGAATAACGAAACATATATAATCGGAATTGTTTATCGACCACCTGGAGAAAAATGTTACTAATTTCAACTCGTCTACTTTCCATTTAAAATACTCTGAAACCAAAAAACAAAATCGACCATAGAGGTCCATGTCCCCCGATAGCAGCATCAGTTATGGTGGATTACATCCACCATAACTGGCGCTGCTGCTGCGGGGGCCATGGACCTCTATGGTCGATTTTTTTTGGTCGATGTTATCTCATATCATTGATGAAGAGTATGATTTGAAAATGGAGATATTGCTGATGAGCTTAACATAATCTAATACAGCGGATGGCACCCATAATTGGATAATGCACATCCATAAAACATAATACCGATTGTCCTCTCACCAATGTCCATGCACTCCTCAAGTTTGAAGTAGATTGGTTGAATCGTTGAGTTATTGTCCAGACAAGATCTAAATCCTGAAAATCTAAGATGACTGATGGTGGCCATCTTGGATTACACAGGTAACTGAAAAGCAATGACAACTGTCCTCTCAGCGATGTCAAGCCAAACTGCAAGTTTGAAGTCGATCAGTTAAATTATTCTAGAGTTGTTGTCCAGACAAGATGCAACTGTTTAAAATGCAACATAATCCAATATCGCTGGTAGATGGCAGCCAAATCTGATTATGCTCGTTCATGAAACACATTCCTAACCGGGATCTCACCAAGGTCAAGGGACTCCCCAAGTTTGAAGTAGATCAGTTGAATCGCACTCCAGCTATTGTCCGGACAAGATCAAACTGCTTAAAATCCAATGAAATCCAGTATGGCTGATGGTGGCCATATTGGATTAAGCACGTCCTTGAAAAACAATCCTAATCCTCCTCTCAGCAATGTCAAGGCACTCCCCAGGTATGAACTAGATCGGTTGAATCATTCTCGAGTTATTGTCCGGACAAGACCCAACTGCTTATAATCCAATATGGCTGACGGCGGCCATATTAGATCACGCACATTGCTGAAAAACAATCCCAACCGTCCTCTCACCAATGTCAAGGCACGCCCCAAGTTTGAAGTAGATCAGTTGAATCGTACTCCAGTTATTGTCCGGACAAGATCAAACTGCTTAAAACCCAATGAAATCCTATATGGCTGATGGTGGCCGTATTGGATTAAGCACGTCCTTGAAAAACAATCCTAATCCTCCTCTCAACAATGTCAAGGCACTCCCCATATATGAAGTAGATCGGTTGAATCATTCTCAAGGTATTGTCCGGACAAGATCCAACTGCTTATAATCCAATATGGCTGGATGGCGGCCATATTAGATTACGCACATTGCTGAAAAACAATCCCAACCGTCCTCTCACCAATGTCAAGGCACACTCCAAGTTTGAAGTTGATCGGTTACATCGTTCACGAGTTATTGTCCGGACAAGAAAATCTAAGATCCAACTGCTTATAATCCAAAATGGCTGACGGCCGCCATATTGGATTACGCACATTGCTGAAAAACAATCCCAACCGTCCTCTCGCCAATGTCAAGGCACACCCCAAGTTTGAAGTTGATCGGTTAAATCGTTCACGAATTATTGTCCGGACAAGAAAATCTTACCGAATTACGGAATTTCGGAATTACGGAATTACGGACACCGGTGTTTCTAAGTCCCCCCCCCCCCTACTAAGTAGCGGGGGACAATAAAATGTGTCATAATGGGTGATTTTTACATTGATCTTTTCCAAATCGAGAACCGTGGTCCTACCAAGGAGGTTTTTGAGATTATGAAATCCTTTTTTCCTAAAATCACTAAACCCACCCGAGTTAAATCCCTTTCTGCCACATTAATGGACAACATTTTCACTAATTTCCATGAGGATGACCTGGGCTCCGGAATCATACTCTCCTACATTACTAATCATTCCCGTATCATTCACACACCTAGTTGTTCTCTACCCGCAGCCGAACATTCAATAAGTAGTTTCAAATCGCGTAAAATAAACCCCGATCAAAAAACTCTTTTCACGAAAAAACTGCATGGACTTGCAAGACATTACTAAGGTCTACGATGATAATAGCGCTATGGACATCTTTCTAGAGCATTTCAATGACATCTACAACGAAAGAGTTCTTATAATAACAAAACATACAAGTACTCATAAAGTTTCAATATCTAAACCCTGGATAACCCCATGTATCCTAAGCTCAATCCAGGAAGAAGACAGAATATACAGCTACATGTCTCGAACAAAGATCATGATACAACTCGTGAATACAAACTATACAGAAACAAACTGAATCATACTCTCCTTCAATATTAAGAAAACATGGACAATTATAAATGGGTGAGTGGACCGTAAGAAATCTAGCTCGGTATTCACCTTCAATGGCAACGATATTACTGATCCTGCAAAAATTGCTACCCACTTCAGTGACTAGTTTTCCTCAGTTGCCTCCGATCTTGCCTCGAAAATTCCAAACACCCAAGACGACTTTACAACTTATCTTGACCAACACTATAATAATGACTTTTTTAAACCCTGTACTACGAATGACATTGTTGAAGTCATATCTGTACTAAACATGCAGCTTCGCAAAAAGATCGAGCCCTTCAGGGTGGCACATCATTTGAGGATGAACATCATTGGCAATGCACATCATTTAAAATAACACTACATTTATTAAGAAATATGATTTCTATATTAGTGATGTTGAGGTTGGATTGAAGGAGGAACTATATTATATAACTTCCAATAAAGATTACATTTTTCTTCGAAAGTAAGCTTACACATCCCATTGCATAGATCTGATAAATACATGTACATGTATAGTTAGGAAGAATAGGTGTGCAATTTGGAGAACGTTCTATATCATTTCCAGTATGCAATAGGACACCAGCACTGTGGTAAATCCTCACATTTGTATGAAAATAAAAGAATGAACAATGACAACTGTGTTCAATCATACTGTAATGCTTCCATATTAATGTGCACTGGTAAAGACTGAGACATCACAAACCGATTCAAACTCAGTTTTAATTGTGATATAGTAAGTTAAATGTGTGGACACAGATATGGTTGTGCAAAAGCTTTAGGTTCAATCAGAATTTGATAGCAAAATTTAAGGAAATGGCGCCCTTCATTTAAGGCGACACGAAATTAAAAACGAACAGGGTTTCGGTACTGCGGGATTCCCCCGCCGGTTATTTTGATATTGTACTTCTGAAATGAAATAATGTCACCAAACTATTAGTAAATACTATAAAGGAATATACTGTAGGTGATTTGGTATGTATGCCTGTATATACATGTACAATGTACACTGCATCTCATGCCTAATAACAGGTTAGTATCACATATAACAGATATAAAATTAGAAATTGAAATATGAGGGTATGAAGTTGGGCAATGCATTGAATACGTGTAGCATGATGTAAGCTTCAGGAAAATATGAGGATATGGCATCGGGCGAAGCTTAGTTTAGGTGATGGATGGTGGGGCACAGTGCCCCGAGGGTGGGAACATGCTTCCATGGGTAGCGCATATGGGTTGAATAAGTGTAGGATCATGTAATCTGTGGGGAAATATGATGGTATGGGGTCGGGCAATGCTTAGTTTAGAAGATGTAGGATGGGGCTCAGCGCCCCAGGGGTGGAGACATGCTCCCGGGGTTAGTGGATAGGTTGAGTAAGTCTACAAAATGATCTGAACTCCCAAACTATATGAGGGTATGGGGTCGGGCAAAGCTTACTTTAGGAGATATGGGTTGGGGCTCGGTGTCCCAGGGATAGGGACCTGCTCCCCGAGGGCAGTGGATGGATCCAATAAGTGTAGCCAGATGTAAGCATTTGGAATAAATGAGAGTTCGGGGGGCTGTTTAGGAGACATAGGTGAGGCCGAGAAGCTGTGGACAGGAATTTTTTAAGTCCAAAACTTTAACATTTATTTGGTCCTGGGATCCCAGGGGTGGGGATATGCTCCCCGAGGGTAGTGGATGGGTTCACATGTGTAGCCGATGTAAGCATTAGGAACACATGAGAGTTCAAAATGGGCTGGCCTTAGTTTAGGGACACACATAGTAATTACGTGCTCCAGTCCAATATTCATAATCCAGCCGTCGTCCATTAGAGAATATCCGCGTCCATAATCCAAAGACCTATTCCATATTCCATATAACAGTATTAGCACCAAATTAAAAAAAAAATCATAGTATACATAAACATAGGCTTGTTTCCTGCAAGAGAGAAGCGGTCAACAGTTTTCAATGATGCCGGCAAGACATCATGATGTTCCAAAAATATCAAATCCGATCGCTGATCAGTATTCTTAATCCATAATATTCGTTGTAAAGTCGTCATCTAAAGAATGATGTATCTCAGTCACGCTTTGATTGTGACTGTTCATATGAGTACCATCAGATTCTTGAAGTACATGGGTTCATACGGCCCCTAGCCCCGGGTTAAGCGGAATTAGACACAAGTTACGAAACGTAGCGCCAT
>JAVTVY010031909.1:0-13545 GCA_036873755.1 Hanleya hanleyi | reverse complement strand
GAGCAATTTCCTGTTTTACGTGTCTTCCCAGATCTCTCACAAAAACTAAGGAAGGTTTGTCAAATCTCTCAAGATTGGCTAAGAAGTGACAAACTATATGTTGCGGAGATGGAGGAGCGGCTAGAATCAATGCGGGCAGAACTTGAACAGAAAAAGTCTAATCTACAGAAGTCCAAAAGGAATACACAAAAATACATTGTGCTATCAAGGATTTGCAAAGTGAACACGGCTACTCCATCGAAAGCGAATATACAGCGTTACAACAAGAGATGAGTCATATTGAAGGCACAGCATGTGGCACAACTGCATCAACAAAAGAAATGAGACTCAAACTGTTCCGATTGAAAGAGACTAAAAATATCATCGCCGAAATCGAACATTTCACCTATTCTCTGAAGATGACAGCGAAGAGGAAGTCTAAAGAAACAGAAGAACTGTATATACTAGAAAATCGCTTCAACAATCTAGAGAACAGCTTAGATACACGTAAACATCCAGAATTGCATGACAAAAACACTCTGAAAAATTCTAACCGCGACAAGCGAGCGAAGTGCAGAAGGAGTAGTCTGGAAAGTGGCCTGCTTCAGCAACAAACACGTTCTTCAGAAGAATTTGGTACCCCAGTTAATCCCAGAAGACACAGTCTGGACAATGGAATACCGGATTTGACTGACCATTCAGGAAGAATCAACCTTGACCTGAACATTGAGAAAACACAAACTAAGCCAAGGAGAATATTCTCCGCAGAACTTCAAAGGGCGTTTCGAGTGGTGAGAAGCCATATCGGGACCGGATGGAAGGATCTTGCCCGGTCTCTGCCTTACTTGAATGGGAAAAAACTGGCCGAGGTAGAAAATGATATCAAACAAATCGAATACAAAAACCAAGGCCAATTGAAGGAACAGATATATCAAAGTCTGATGGCTTGGTACAACCACATGGGTAAACGGGCGTCTGTGGCCATGTTGTGCAAGACTTTACGAGAGTTGGGCGAGAACAGACTGGCTGAAAAACTCGAGGACGAAAGCCCTCTGCGTTTACCTGACATTCATTCTAATGATCGTATTCCTGTTTATTCGTGTAATTAATAGAACAGAACTTTACGCCAATGTTGCCGTATTTCTAATGTCGCAATTAAATGCCAAAATGATTTGCATCAATATGATGTCAATATGTTTTATAAGTATATGTTATCTTAGATTGAAAGAATAATTTGGTTCTATTCTTAAGTGCAATATATTTTAATTTCGTTTATCAAATGTGTCGATGTGACTAAGCTTACTGCCGTATTATATAGGCCTCGGGTGCATTCGTTACATATAAGATTTATATAGTGTTAATGGTTCTATACGAGAAATACTGCCATATTAAAGGTGCAATGAATAAATTTTACACAGAGTGAATATTGTCGTTTGCTTTAAATTTATCTGCATAACGAGTCACACATTTTAAGCATTAAATGGCTTATCTCCGAAATAAGACTTAGAAAGGGACTAATTATCCCATCACCATCATCGATTCAATTGGCTAATTTAGAATTTCTTAAGTTGACAATATATCCAATATCTCCTGCTTCGTTGTTCGAGTTTTGCCACGGGGCAAATTTCCTCTGAAAAGGCGAGTAGTTTTACCACACAATATATTTGCTTACTCGAAGCGCTCATGTGATTTATGCTGAATACTTGACGTCGCCACATCAATGGTCGGTTTACTGTATTCACGACAGTAATTTATCGGTATCATCATTGACTACGCATGCAGCCTGGAATAGAATACAATAATTACAACGCAGATTTGACAACAACAACAAAAACAAACTTGTCGCACCTATTATTACAGTATTGAGAGTTGACAATGTCAAAAAACGGTTTGCATAATAGTTCCCTTCGCTAGTAATCAGACATGATCCAGGAATAAATGAATACAACCGGCCGTTTCATCCTGATAGTTTACCACCTATCAAAACATGATCTTTATCAACGACGAGGTATACACTTGTTCTTATGCCCACTATTACACTGTAGTACATTGACCCTGCATTACGTTGGAAGTATCGAGTACATATGTCAGTTCACTTACCTGTAGAATGTCGTTGGCTCATCGAAATGTCACCAGGCCTATCCCGTACGTCTATCTAAACATACATTTTAGAATACAACAGAAACCGCTCTATGCTACAGCAGCCATATAACAGTAACCTGGATATCGTATTTTTTTGGCATGATCTTAAATAAGGAATTATAACAGTGTAGGCATACGCACTCCCTTGTGTAGGCTACAGGCCACTGAAAGATTTACATTGGCCGCAATGTTAACGTAATTGCATTTCGTCGATTCCCTAACTAAATCTAGACGTCCACATTTCGGCAAGAAGTACTTTAATTCAAGTGTTACGACCTGACAAACTTCTTGGCGGAAGTCGCCGGTCTCGATTTTAAGCTATGCGCGCTCGTACAAATGACGTCATACTTTCAATCTGTTTCTCTGCTTTGAGAAAGCGATGCACAGACACCCAACTAGTTCCTCTGAGCAACACCTTATTGGACTTCGAGTTAAAATTAAACTCGCAGCTAAACCGAACACATATCATACTCCGAACAGCTACCACTGGTGTTCAATTATTTCTCGCAACAGAGACAGGAAAAAAATATTAAAAACGATTCACTTCTCTGGCAGAGGTTATGCCTGTAGTGTGGTGGGAACTACGTCATTGATTTCTGCTCTGTTGTGCATTGGTCTTTTGCTCTCCTCTATTTTTTAAACACAGAAAACAATTCTGATATCGGAGGATCCTATTCTGCTCAAAGTATTTTCATATGTGTCTGGTAAATTATGTCTGTCAACCAATCGAAATACATGATTATGTAGCATCGTCTTAACACATGTGCTGAACAGAATGCATCAGTGTGTTGGAGGCCAACCATCAACGATGCTGTGTTCCGTTATCCCTCATTGCAGCTTCAGGTGAAGACAAATGAAGGCTAAACATAACTCGCTTCAGAGTATATAACGCATTTGAATCATGTCACCTATTAGAATACTTGGCGGAATATCAGGAACTTTACCGACAAAACTGGAGTGGGTCAGGTCAAGCTATGAATAAACCAGGCCACACAGCTACTTTTAACTGTACCGTACGTGTTGAAAACATCTCTGACTGGTATATAAAGGATGGTCGAGATTTCCAGAGAGCATTTTTAGTACAGACAGTACATCTAAGCTGTTCAACTCCACTGTATACTATACTAAACTTGTTTCGCCTAAGATGAATTGCGAACAGAACTGTACAGTTTGGGCGGAGCATCTTCCAGTCAACACCATAACTGATGTTTGGAAAGACGTTGCCGCCGAGCTCCGCCAAATAAACGCCGATATCGAAAAGTCGGACGACTACATGAACGGACCGGAACACAGAATGGATTATTTGATCAGCGTCTTTACTTCCTTACAGAAATTGTCTTCTTCGAGAACATTGACATTGGATCAGATAAAGACAATTTTGGATGAATCGAACAAGTTGAGAACACGGAAGTATCTTGAAGCTGCAGAATGTGTCAGAGAACACTTCAGTCTATTGCAGAAAAGCTTTCCACTCATGAAGTCAATACGCCAGCGACTGGAAGACAACGTGGTTCATCCTCTAGAAACCTACTGCCAGGAATATCATGAGCTGGGCTCTGCTGATGATGAATTTTATTGCACCCTACGGTTCCGAATGTATCAGATAAGGGATATACTGTGCGAATTTGACGGCATCATATCAGGTGTCGATTCAGGGGACGGTTATTCTGAATATTTCAGTGATGAGGACTTTTCCCAGCATCTATCGATCTCTTGTAACTGTGAGCAATTTCCTGTTTTACGTGTCTTCCCACATCTCTCACAAAAACTAAGGAAGGTTTGTCAAATCTCTCAAGATTGGCTAAGAAGTGACAAACTATATGTTGCGGAGATGGAGAAGCATTACTGAAGGATGACGTCCCATCTGGTCCATACTGGCTCAGTAGACAATGTTGGAGCTCCCACTGGGAAACCCGCTCATGGACTCCTACAACCAGTACTTGCCTCTCCGGGAGACGAGAGCTCCCACTTGAATCGCCGAGAGACCTGGAACCACCGCCAACACCAAATCTACGAACTTTTTGCAGTCCACCGACAAGACCTCCAGCCTCAAGTCGTTAAAGGATTTAATTGTGTACTCATCCCAATTACGGGCGCCTCGATGAGATCCCGTATTTGAGCGCATGCTGCCTTCCTTGCATGTGATAGGTCATACTCCCTCTCCCCAAATCGAGCCCTGAATCTCTTACCCGTAATCAGATACCATCGAAAGTTGATAGGACAGACACTTCGCCGGCAGTACTTTTCTCGCCGGGAGACGCAACTAGTACTTTACCTCTCCAGGAGACGAGCGCTCCCACTTGCCTCGCCGACAGGCCTGGAACCACCGACAAGACCAAATGTACGAACTTTTTCCAGACCACCGACAAGACCTCCAGCCTCAAGTCGTTAAAGGATTTAAATGTGTACTCATTCCAATTACAGGGGCGTCGATGAGATGCCGTATTATTATTTTTCGACACTACATCCCCGTGCCCTTAGGAGTGGCTAATTTGAGCGCATGCTGCCTTCCTCGCATGTGGTAGGTCATACTCCCTCTTCCCAAATCGAACCCTGATTCTCTTCCCGTAATCAGTTATCATCGAAAGTTGATAGGACAGACAATTCACCGGCTGTACTTTCCTCGCCGGGAGACGCAACCAGTACGTGCCTCGCCGGGAGACGGGAACTCCCACTTGCCTCGCCAAGAGACCTGGTGTACGAACTTTTTCCAGACCACCGGCAACACCTACAGCTTTAGACGTTGAAGGAATTGAAAGTGTACTCATTCTAATTACGGGGCCTCGATGAGATCCTGTATTATTTTTCGTCACTATCTCCCCGTGCCCTTAGGGGTGGGTAACTTGAGGGTATTTTGCGCGCATGCTTGCCTTCCTTGCATGTGGTAGTCATCAACCAGGAAACTACTGGGAAAAAAATCTTCTTTCGAGCCGATAAAGTTCCGGGATTTCCTTACACACATCGCCGGGCTTCGTAACTTGATATACCTTTTTCGTGTCGTAAGACTAGGATTTTATTCCTTTTTCGTGCCGTATGACTAAAAAGTTAGTCTCACATCTTCCACACACCAGGATCGATTCTTCCTTGCGGAGTCGATCTCTAAGGGACCATACAGGTTCACAACCAAAAAGCCTCAAGCTGCTGCTAAATACGCAGGAATCTAAACAGCCTCCTGGTCGGAGCAGTCGCTTGGAAGTTTTCAGCCTCTTCCACACCAGGACCGATTCTTCCTTGCAGATTCAATCTTTAAGGGACCGTACAGGTTTGATACGTACGTGAGCAAATGCACGATCAAAAGCCACTCAAGCCTCCAACAGTACTGCACTGCTAAATACGCAGGAATCCAAACAGTCTCCTGGTCGGGCAGTCGCTTGAAAGTCTTCAGGTTAAACCCTAAAGAGCACATGCCGCAAATACGCCAGACTGGGTTTCAAAAAAGGCTCCTAGGAAGACGGAGGGACAGTCCCCTTCTCACCTCTTTCCCCAGCGACGACGGCCGTGCTCGCAGCGACGCTTTATCCAGTCAGAGGGTTCGTGCCAACGTAGCCGCTTCCAAATCTCCAGTCGCCCCTCTTGACAGTAGAATCCGGCAGCCTCTGATGAGCGGCCGACTCAAAAGAAGGCAAAGCAAGCACGGTCAATAGAGCGTGCCGGCCGGGCTAAGACGGGCCAGGCAAGGCCAGGCAGGCAGACAGGGATGATGCGGGCTAGCCGGAACGATAACGGACAATGTACATGTTTGATGTTCTATAGAATCATTGATCACCTATAAATATATACACCTCACTCACGAGTATTTTAATTTCGGGTAAATGAAAACCCTTTATTATCCCAATAGTATGATGGCCGAGAGGGGCCATCGCACTTCGCCCTCAAGAAGTATGGGGCGAAGTCGCGATAGTACGAAGTCGCGAAGCGATAATGGAAGTCGCGAAGCGATAATGCGAAGTCGCGAAGCGATATGCGAAGTCGCGAAGCGATACTGCGAAGACGCGAAGCGATATTGCGAAGACGCGAAGCGATAATGCAAAGTCGCGAAGCGATAACGCGAAGACGCGAAGCGATAACGCGAAGACGCGAATCGATAACGCGAAGACGCGAAGCGATAATGCGAAGTCGGGAAGCGATAGTGCGAAGTCGCGAAGCGATAGTGCGAAGTCGCGATACGCGATATGCGAAGTCGCGATACGCGATACGCGATACGCGAAGTCGCGATAGGCGATACGCGAAGTCGCGATAGGCGATACACGAAGTCGCGATAGGCGATACGCGAAGTCGCGATACGCGATAGGCGATACGCGAAGTCGCGATAGGCGATACACGAAGTCGCGATAGGCGATACGCGAAGTCGCGATAGGCGATACACGAAGTCGCGATACGCGATACGCGAAGTCGCGATACGCGATAGGCGATACGCGAAGTCGCGATAGGCGATACGCGATAGGCGATACGCGAAGTCGCGATACGCGATACACGAAGTCGCGATACGCGATACGCGAAGTCGCGATAGGCGATACGCGAAGTCGCGATAGGCGATACACGAAGTCGCGATACGCGATACGCGAAGTCGCGATACGCGATACGCGAAGTGGTATGAAAGAAATCACTGCGCATGTCACGTTCAATTCGGGTCTCGCTTCAAAGATTCAGATGACTATATATTTCGTTAATAAATTCAGTGAAGTCTACAATAAATGTACCCGGTACATTGCACTTGCTTCGATAAACACACTGATAATTTTACAAGCCAACACGTTCCATTACACATGTAATGTTCATACTTTTCAGTTTAGCACAATGAACCTTTGTTCTATTCTAATTAGTACCTCAAACGCGAAGACCATCGTATGTTGTACATTCCATAGAAGAAACACGAATCGACAAGATTAAAATATTCGTGTTTCTTCCATGAAATGAAGAGCCTCGCTCGACCGTCTTTATATAGGTTCGCGTGGCCTCCGGGGAGGGGAGGGGGAGGGGGTCGTGTCACAGCGTGACAGGTTCGTACTGCATTCGTACTCACATCGTATACTGCATACGTACGTATTCGTAACAGATCATGGAGCATTCGTAGTGGGTTTGCGGGCTGTCGTGTTAATGCATAGGGCGCCCTTCATTGAATCGTACTGCATGCGAACTCATTCTTGATGATTCTTGTTAAATGCTTATTACTTAACCCTTAGGTAATAAAGTTTCCCAAAGTTAAGTTACAACTTTAGAACGAAGTTTGGATTAAATCCTCGAAACTTGAGTTCCGACCCAAATTTTTGTCTTGGCCCTTGGCTTTTTTGGAGGTCAAAATTCAACCTTCCCCGATTTTTCTAAATGTATTTCAACCATTAACAGATTGATTTCCTCTCCATGATACAACTGAATGCAGGGCTTATTTCCCCACCCCTACATTCTCATTGTTTGATTTCTTATCCTGAATTTCATATATATTCCCAGTTGCAAAGCTAATAAAGTAAAATGTTAAATTTCACAGTTTCTACAGCTTCGAATTATAGTTACTGAACCTTTATTACCACAAGTAAATATCCCCAGACCGCGACTTAAGGGTGGAGGAGGGTAAGTGTGGGCGAGTGAGATGGATAATTCAATGCGGTCACCAGCCTGTTCACTACAATCGATCCTAGTTTGTTGGAAATGGCAACTATTTAATGATACTCCTTATCTACAGATTGTGTTTATGGGTTGTTCTGTATTTTTTTCTGTTAACCAGTTATATCTTGAGATAAAACAAAAGAAATACAAAACAAAATATACAGTTTTTTTATGTTTTTCCTGATATATGATATATATCGTATAATGTGGAACATTCAAACCCAGTTATATTTTGTCTGCATGTAATAAATTATGAGTAGACACTCGATTATAGCCCGCATACTCAGTTTACTACCTAGAAATATAGTTCTTGCATTTCATCCATGACAATTTCAATAAAATGACAGGAACGTGTGTTTCATTGTGACAATACAACGGCTACAGTTGTATATACAGTTTTTGGGGGAGTTCCGAATCACGGGGAGTTGCGGATCACTTTCCTAATTAATGCCTGATATTTCTTGAAGTAAAGCATCCGATTGAAACTTTTTAGGTCTATTGGAACGTCTGTTTCCGTGGACTGAAATGAATGTCAAACAACCGACCTGCATTGTTTCTTTTCCGGTCAGTTCGGCAACGTAATACTTCCGGTACTGTGCAATGACAAATTGACACCGAGTCGAAAAACACGTGCGATTTTTCCAGTAGTGAATCTGCGCGAAATAAGGTGGGTTTAGGCGATATATTCAGTATTTATTTAAGTGACAGAATCTTGCTAAATGGCCAAACAAAATATCTAGTGATTTGCGATAAATGTTAACTGACCAGCATTGTAATATAATGGCGCTATAGAGATGGCAGTTCCGAATCAACGAAATAAGCGCCTTTCATAACTTGAAATCGGTGAATAAGGAACCGTCTCACAACTAACACAACAGGTGTAAACCGACTTTAAGGAAGATTGGTCAATCCATGGCATTGTCAGAAAAACATGAATCAATGACAATATCCTTGTAACCGGAACTATACGCGAATCATTTCAAACCTTGGTGAACAAATCATTTTCTCGATATTACATAATCATATTCAATAATTTCAGACATATCTCTTACTCCAATATAAAAAGTTTTTATAAATAAAAATGTTTATCACTGAGCGAGGTTTCTACGAGTTCAATAACTGGATGTCCCTTTATTAACACTATCTGGCCTGGAAGATTTGGGGTGTATCGCAGGTGGGGGGGGGGAGTCAACCCATATATTTTCGCTATCCATAAGGCTAGAGCGCTGCAACATAACACACCCTATCTTTTGTTCAAGCTCTACCCGAAAGAGTAACAAAGTTTAAGATGAACTCTATGATGACGTCGAGTAACGTCATCTCGGCAGCCATTTGTCGACTATTTTTTGGGCCGATTTTTCGAAATTTTAATTTTTCGATTTTCTTTCATAAACTACCAAATGAAGTAGAGAATAACTACTTTTGCCCAAATAAAATACTTTCTGGTCCTATTAGGTCAGAAAAAATCGAAGAAATGGACAGAACTGGCTGAAAAAAAAACATTTCTGAGATACCACACGGCCGCCTTTTGAATATACAAATGATCCTCTGCTCGGCCCAGGCCTAAAATGACCTTAATATGATAAACTTTAAAGTCACGAAGTTCCCGCTTCCTCTGTTTTGTCGTTTTGGAGCAGTACAGGAAAGTTCACAAGCTCACCCTCCATGATTGTCAGACATCTTATCCTAAAATGTTCTAAAAAATAATTAAATTGAGATTACAATGCAATTATGTAGGCTCCCTACAAGATAAATATACTTCAGAACATTTTCGAGGCTAGATCTGTGTGTCATTTGTGCCTGGACTGCAATAGTTAAAAATTCGCTCACGGGGCGGGGAGAATTACGGCAACATTGAAATCTTCTCTGGGGCTTCAGTATGTATGATTAGCAGATGACACCTCAAGCCAATAAAAATTCCATTCTCAGTGCCTGTAACGGCCGATAGACGGCGTGATCCGCAACTCACCAAAATGATTCGCAACTGCCCGCGCTGGTGCACTGAAGCGGAGGTTATTTTCTCATCGATTGACAAGTTCGAATGAAGATTTTTTTACATACAATTATAGACGACAGATTTCCCTAGAATATAAGACCAACAGTCGCTCTCACCTCGTAAAAGAACGAGCGCTAGCAGTCTGGATGTGAAAAGTGATTCGGAACTCCCCCAAACACTGTACCATGTTGGATACCCGTCTGGTACAATAGCATGGGAAAACAATGACTACAGAAGTACTATATGCAAATGTATACCAGCAAAGCAGAGAGTCCCCATCATTCAATACTTTCGTAGTTCTCTCCAGTCCCTAGTAAATCAATATATTTAGCTTATGATTATACAATAGCATCTCCCAGTAAATCCCTATCTATATTGGTGTGTGGTTAGTGTAATATTTCCTGGTAAAACGCTATTCATTTTCGATTCATGGAATATTTTAATCTTGTCGATTCGTGTTTCTTCTATGGAATGTACAACATACGATGGTCTTCGCGTTTGAGGTACTAATTAGAATATAACAAAGGTTCATTGTGCTAAACTGAAAAGTATGAACATTACATGTGTAATGGAACGTGTTGGCTTGTAAAATTATCAGTGTGTTTATCGAAGCAAGTGCAATGTACCGGGTACATTTATTGTAGACTTCACTGAATTATTAACGAAATATATAGTCATCTGAATCTTTGAAGCGAGACCCGAATTGAACGTGACATGCGCAGTGATTTCTTTCATACCACTTCGCGTATCGCGTATCGCGACTTCGCGTATCGCGTATCGCGACTTCGCGTATCGCGTATCGCGACTTCGTGTATCGCCTATCGCGACTTCGCGTATCGCGTATCGCGACTTCGCGTATCGCGTATCGCGACTTCGTGTATCGCCTATCGCGACTTCGCGTATCGCCTATCGCGACTTCGTGTATCGCCTATCGCGACTTCGCGTATCGCCTATCGCAACTTCGTGTATCTACGGAGCCGCATATTGTGCACCAGTTCATAGTTGTTACTCGACAACTCGACTGGACACATAACGACTTGACGCGTTGTTTTTGACGACTTGACGCGTTATTTTGACGACTTGCACCACTTCTTTTGCAACATAACGACTTGCTTAAGTCGTCTTGCCGAGTTTTTTCACATCAAGTCGACTTTCATTAAGACGACATATTACCCAAGTCGACTTCCTTTAAATCGACTTTTCAACAAGTCGATTTCAACAAAGTCGACTTAAAAAAGAAGACGAATACATTATGTCGGCTTGACTACTTACAACACGACAAGTCGTTCTATGTATAACGACTTGCCGACTTTTACAAGTCAACTTGTCGCAATATACCATAGAAAGTCGACTTTTATGAAGTCGACTATTTACATAAATCTTATAAGTCGACTTGGCAAAAGTCGACAAAACGTGCTAATTTGTCGTCAAGTCGACTTTGAAGAACTCGACAAATAGTAGTTTTTCGCTTCAGTACGACTTGATGAAAGTCGACATATGTAATATTAGTAGTAGAGAAATGTTAAAACCGGTATTTTACGACGAGCAGTGTTTTGTGGCTGTGCATTGGGGGCGAATAGTGTCTTGTGAAGTATCCATTAAACACTCCAAGGCCTTTAATTGCATGGGATTTTTTTGTTATTTACATCATTGTGTTTTTCATCGTCGTATCAGAGTAACTCCCTCAACTCCTGTCTTAAACCATTGACGCCCCAACGCTGAGGCATGGGATGCCCTGCACGCACAACCACATCTATCACATAGGCACCTCAGTAGTCCTCCAATTCTTCCTGCTCCTCGTGCCTCACTCATCCCCCTTACATCAATCGCGCACACACTGACCCCGGCCCTATTTGAACTAGCCAAACAATACTAATTTTCGTACAGGTTTAAACTCGTCCTAAACTGTTTCCAGCGTATAGGCATAGTGAGCGTAAGGGATATACGTTGCGTTGAGACCGGCGTTGAGGGCGTTACTTCAATATAGCGGTATAAACGGAGGTGACCTCAACCCCCATCCCTGGTGGAGACAAGGCTACGCCAAATCCCACATGACCCACATAACGCACATTACAACTGGCTCTTTTTTGCGCCTATATGTGAAATCTGTAGATCCGAGTGTGCCGGTGAGCGATGCCGCCGCGTTATTGGCGTTTCTATAGTGGAGATAAAGTGGAGGAAGTGTGCGCTGCTAAGCCGGCATGCCAGTGTCCGCCTTACTGAGCGTGTACACCGACGTCCATCCCGCCCTTTAGTCAATCACCTCACTGTCCAGCCACAAAACACTGCCCTCGTAATATACCGGTTTTAACATTTCCCTACTACTGTTATCACAGCACTTTACGGGAGTCAACTTGACGGGAATAATATTATTTGTTGACTTGTTTCAAGTCGACTTGACGCAAAATTAACACATCTTGCCGACTTTTATCTAGTCGACTAAGCGAGACTATTATTATTTGTCGACTTGAATGATGTCGAGTTGTTGCAAAGTCGACTTTTGATCAGGCGACTTGTTGAGAAATAACAACACATGGCGACATTCGACGAGGCGACTTGTTGCGAAATAACAATACAAGCCGACATTTGTCAAGTCGACCAGTTGCGGAACAACTGTTCAAGTCGACTTATGGAAAGTTGACATATTTTCAGCTTTGAAAGGCGACTTGACGAAAGTCGCCTTGAGAACAAGTCCATCTGCGGCAAGTCGACTTGCTGCGAAAGAACACGACAAGTCGAGTCTTGGTATGTCGACTTGCAGAGATATATAGCGCCAAGTCGACAAAAACAAGTCGACTTGCCGCAAAGAAACGGGGCAAGTCGACATGTTTCAAAGTCGACAAGTCGCGATTTCTCTCACCAACTGGTGCACAATATACGCTTCCGTATGTATCGCCTATCGCGACTTCGCGTATCGCCTATCGCGTATCGCGACTTCGCGTATCGCCTATCGCGACTTCGCGTATCGCGTATCGCGACTTCGTGTATCGCCTATCGCGACTTCGCGTATCGCCTATCGCGACTTCGCGTATCGCCTATCGCGACTTCGCGTATCGCGTATCGCGACTTCGTGTATCGCCTATCGCGACTTCGCGTATCGCCTATCGCGACTTCGCGTATCGCGACTTCGCGTATCGCGACTTCGCACTATCGCTTCGCGACTTCGCATTATCGCTTTGCGTCTTCGCGTTATCGCTTCGCGTCTTCGCAATATCGCTTCGCGTCTTCGCAGTATCGCTTCGCGACTTCGCATATCGCTTCGCGACTTCGCATTATCGCTTCGCGACTTCGTACTATCGCGACTTCGCCCCATACTTCTTGAGGGCGAAGTGCGATGGCCCCTCTCGGCCATCATACGTTATCGCTTCGCGACTTCGCATTATCGCTTCGCGTCTTCTCAATATCGCTTCGCGTCTTCGCAGTATCGCTTCGCGACTTCGCATATCGCTTCGCGACTTCGCATTATCGCTTCGCGACTTCGCATTATCGCTTCGCGACTTCGTACTATCGCGACTTCGCCCCATACTTCTTGAGGGCGAAGTGCGATGGCCCCTCTCGGCCATCATACAATAGGCTGAAAGAGTTGTAGACAAATTTTGCGGTTGCTTTAGCCATGATAAAATTTGACCCAAATACGAATTACGGAGAAAATACAAATAAGAAGCTATATTCATTTAAGTTTATAGCTACTTATAATCTTATCTGTCGTATAGCTTGCTTACTATACTGGCGATGTTTATCTAATTATATATTTGCATGTTTTATCTGCTGTCTGATGTTTGTAGTTATGTATGTTTTATCATGTTTATAGGTATGTATGATTG
>JAVTVY010031908.1:0-13375 GCA_036873755.1 Hanleya hanleyi | reverse complement strand
AGAAGGTTCCAGAACCTTCTGATAAAAATAGTAGGAGTAGTTGATTACACTGGAAACTTGTCTCTACATGGGACTAGATCCTGAAAATAGTCCTATAAAGTTCAAAACATCATATAAATATGTCAAAAATTATAATTTCGCCTTGTAAATAGGACATCCATAATCTTCAAATCATAGGTAACACATATGTAAAGTTTCATTAAAATAGAAGCAAAATCTTAGGAGGAGTACATGTAGTCCAGACAAAATTGTGTCCTCTAGATTGGAACAAATCGAATCCTGAAAATGGCAAAGTCCTATACAGTTCAAAACGTCACAAATATGTCAAAAAATTAAATTTCGCCTTGTAAATAGGCCATGCACATCCTCAAACCACAGGTAACACATATGTAAAGTTTCATTAAAATAGAAGCAAAATCTTAGGAGGAGTAGTCCGGACAAAATTGTGTCTACAGACAGACGGACAAGCCGATTCCAGTATACCCCCCTCCCCCCCCCCTTACTTCATTGGTGGGGGTATAATAATTCCTGCTCTGACTGCGCAGACATCCTCACATTATCAAGTCTTTACTCATAAGTATGGGACACCCTAATTCGAGTTTCAAGTTCCAAAGTTCCCTAGTTCCATGTTCCAGATTCGTAGTTCCAAGCTCCAGTTCCCCCGGCCAAGCTCCCTTGCAACTCGGAGATGGGGGCTTAAGAGAGTTGGAGCTTGAAACTTCGGAGCTGGAACTTGAAACTACAGACTTGGAACTAGAAAACTTTGAAACTTGAATTAGGGTGTCCCCATACATGTAAGTAATGTGTCAGTGTACATGTATCCATGCACAAGCTCTGACTGATATCCCACCTGAAAACACTATGCAATCATGCATTTAAGGATGCCAGCTGGTGTTAAAGTAATTAACATTTTGAATAATGTGTGTTGAACATTGCATTCATAATTGTGTAATATGAGGAAATACAAAGAAAAAAATATACATGTAGGTTTGTGTGCATTTATTTAGCTGAAGACTGTTAAATGGACTGACCCATGCAAATAGTATTTAACTTTTTCTTACAAATGTATATTCTAACAGTTTGAAGATAATTACAATGTCTATCAAAATTTATCAATTGGGTGAATGTTGCTGCACAAAATTTGCAGCTAGACGACTTTTAGAGGAAATTCTACCTAGGGAAGGGAGTTAACCTACCGGTACTGACACAAAATGGGCAAAAACAGGGAAAATGGCCGCCAACGCCCAAAACCACCAGCCGACTACCTTAATCAGTATTTACAGATATTGATTGATGCAGCAAACATTTTACAAGAAGTCTTATGAGCCCAAACATACCTTCGACTGCAGAAACCAAAAGTTCAGAGAAGTTTTGGGGGTGTGCTATGATCCTTCATAAACATATTATCAAAATCACCAGTTGCACTTGTAACAACTTGATATTGCAATAACCAGAATTTATCTCGATAAAACTAGGTCAAGGTGTCAAATTAGAAAGGTTTCCAGTCAATCACCAGTTGCCCATGTATAGTAAGAGTTTGAAGAGCCCGACATGCAATTCTTCAAAAGATCACCAATTCTGGAATTTGATCTTGATAAAATAGGTCAAGGTCAGTCATCTACAATATAGATTTCAGACCCAATTTTCAGTTGCATATTTGGAAAGCCTAGTATGTTAACAAGCAAGACGAAGACAGATGGAGGGACAATGCAGACAAAACCCATAATTTTGTCAAGGAGTAATTTAACCAATATGCTTCTTCACATGACAATCCAGATTTCTGAACTTTACTTATCGCATGCATGTAAACATAATTTTCAATGATGTTTTTTACCCGCAGTGACCTTTGACCGTTTGCTCTCAAAATG
This sequence comes from Hanleya hanleyi, assembly GCA_036873755.1. Taxonomy (NCBI): domain Eukaryota; kingdom Metazoa; phylum Mollusca; class Polyplacophora; order Lepidopleurida; family Hanleyidae; genus Hanleya; species Hanleya hanleyi. The sequence continues at coordinate 11,507 of JAVTVY010031908.1, read as the reverse complement.
AATAGGGTTCCTCTTCGCTCTATTGAACTCAGAATCCATGGTTGTGAAAAATCGGATCATAGGTCACTAGGCAATGCCGAGAAATTCACCCCCTCCCCCCAGGGTGCTCTCCATATGCAATGTTTAATACCTCAGACCACAAGGTTTGGTTTGGCTGTTTGAAGTTTAACGTCGCACCTAACCTTATTGGTCACACGGCGACGATGACACAAACAAACACACCCTAACAAAACCCCAACCCCAAGAAAAATCCAGCCAAAACTGCAAAAAAAAATGAATTTCGAATTTTGAAAATTTTGAAGACACTGATGACAATGGACCTCAGACCACAAGCTCCTATGGAAGTACATAATATGGCTGCCCCTATTGCATTATATGACCTTGTTTCACAACTGACATATGACATGGAAAATCATATATAGAAAGGTTGACTTGATCAAGTATAGTGCTAGATCGAATTGTACATGTAATAGACATATTCAGTGTAATGTGGTATCATTTTCAAGTGGGTTCATGTACATTGTACATCTTTTCTGGCTTAAACTGGCCATGCGGGCAAAGTGACATTCAGTTAGTGGAGTCGGGTCAGGTCAACACCACAGTGAGAAAAAAACAGTCTTAGCTGGTCCAATCTGCTCATCTTATCAAATGAGGTCACAGACTGGTTTACTATTGTACATTGCACTTGTGGATCACAATGAATGAACTCATACAGCTCTGTCTGGGCTGGGACCCCCCAAGCATGGGTCCAGCTCGTGCTCAGTTCAACTGAGGATACTCCCGAACAGAAGGTGACTTATACATTTTGTTTGCATAACAGATCCCAAAACTTTTGCATTATAACAGCTTGAAATAATAATTTTCGAAAACGAATATTTGTAACAATATCTTATTTTATCACCTAACTCAGTTTATATCCTGTGTGGCTGTGAATTGATTGACATCAATGTTATCTTCAAATTATGACGAGTTATTAATATGGGGGTAAAATGAGCCCAATTTTTTATGAATAAAGAAAAAAATATCAATTTGAACAAAAGCGCAAGGGTCTTACTATACGCCTGTACATCCGGAGTATTTAGTGGTCCAAATTTAAAGGTTGCTTAATGGCCTTGGTCTCAATTGGTACATGTAGGTAGCAATTATCCAGAGGAAACTAACACATTTCATGCTTACGAGAATGTACAATGTAACGTTTATGACATCTTATATTCAAAGATGATCTAAAAGCATCTTAATTCTTGGCCTTGAAACAAGAGATGAGAGCTCACATATCCCAAACAGAAATCGACAATGGTCAAACACAAGATAGCAATTTTAGTTCAAAGAGATTCCTTTCAGGTGAGAGTATTTTTCATGAAGGAAGAAAAATGTGAAAAAAGTGATAAATTATACCTTTGTTCTTGAGTAAATAAACAGATATGTAGTTCCTAAAAGACCTTTCTCCCAGTTAAATTTATTTCACAACAGTTTAACTGAATGTAGCTGTCTCCTAACTGTATCAAACAGGAGAGACAACTCCACAGGACAAATGCCATGTACATGTAGGGGAGACAACTCTGGATAGATTAACAATATGGTCAGTGACACTGAATTCAGTGTCAGGATACTGTGATCTTAACCTTTGACTTCAAAATGAACTGGATTCCTCTTTGCTCCGCCGTGTTGATACCAATCCCTACCTTGGAACTAGAGATATCGCACAGACAACAAATGTTAATGAATTGATAGATGGACAGAACAGAACTCATCTTCTACAGGCATATGAAAAATGTGACCTGTTTTCCTGATTTTGGGGTCACAGTGACCTTGACCTTTGACCATGACATAAATTTTGGCACATGACACATCGTCTACCTTAAGGTATCTACGGACCAAAAATAATGATTTTTATCTATTTCATGATTTTTAGGACACAGTGATCTTGAACTACATTTCAGCACTACATGTATCTACTGACATAAAAAAGTTATTGTTGAGGATTTTCTGATTTTGGGGTCACAGCGACACCTGACCTTGACCTAATTTTGGTATGCGACACATCTTTTCTCTCTTGGATCAACTCACAAAAAAATCAGCAATTTTCAATATTTTCCTGATTAGGCTAAAGTGACCTCTGCACTCGACACCAAAATTGGAACTGTAGATAGAAAACTGTCAATTTCCCAATTTTTAGGCCACCGTGACCTTTGACCTTGACTTTGGTACACGACACATCTCCTCGTAGGGTATCCACTCACAAAAAAAAATTGAAACTCACAGAAAAATGTGCCAAATAGAGAACGGAAATTGTCATCACATAATACATCCACCTATTTTGCCGGTGTATAAATATTGCACATAAATTTCAAGAGAGTAAAAGTGATATATTTTTAATTGTAGAGCTCAGAAATTCATGATAAATACTCATTTAAATAATAGTATCTGTGAATACAGGTAACTCAAGATCAAATATCTCTCAAAATTTAACGAAGATTTCAGGATTTTTTTCATGATACCACATTCGAACATTTGTATTTTTTGTTTCAGGCCATAAATGATCCAGGTACAGTACATGTACCATGTTCAAATGGTACATGTACCATGTTCAAATGTGGAGTACAAATGTGGAGTACTGATTGGAAAGGTAATATCCAGTTCTTTCTACATTTTCTAAATAGGGCATTGATGGTAATATACCAAAAGCTATGATTTGATATGAAGAGGCTACAAAAGCAAACTTTCACTGTTCAGTACTGTACCAGCCAGTTCTGTACCACTACGGTACCGGTCAGTTTGTACTACTTGGGTACCATTCAGTTTCATGTTGGTAACCTATTGGTACTTTACAGAAATTTTAAGCTTGGCAGTACTGTAAGGCCGTTGTTAATTAATTCTTTGTTTCTCGTAACCTTGCTTTTGAAAATAGACATGCTGAGTGCGATAATTATTAATTATTACCTAGCGAGAAAAAAAACCTACTAAAACAAAACTTGGGATCCATGCAAAATTTGAAAATATGAAACCTTTTTATTGGACTAGATTTATCAAACAAAACCTGCTAGAGGAACAGTGACCTGTTAATTAAATGAATAATGCATCAAACACCATTAAAAAGAAATCACAGATCAGAATCCATAGACAGGACTCTTGACATATAAAATACATTATGTGAGGTGTCATATATGGAGCTAATTTAGAACTGGTTTCCATCAGATCGGTACTGGCTAACAATATTAAATCAGCCTTCACCAAAGCACCTATAAATAGTAATAATAGTAATCCTAATTTTTTTTAAATTCATAAATTTTACTATAATACAGCTGTACTAAGCAAGTCACTGATCAACAACAACAGCATTGGTCTAATCACGATGCCTTCTTCTGATTTTCAGAATCAGTGAAGACTTGGAAGAGAAGTCTTTCTTCAAGTCCGCAACTGTGATTCTTGATCCATGGCACTGAGTGATTTATAGATTTATAGAATTTATTTGCTGATTACAAGCGCCCATATAATTAAGGCATGAGAATCACAGATTAACAATTAATGACTGCAATTGATTTGACGAATAAGCAATCACATATAATTCACAGATTGACTTAGTTAATGACTGCACTTGATTTGACAATGCATGAATAAACTAATCCGTATAAAATTTACTGGGTGACAGTGATGAGTGATGAATGGCTGTCATCGACGGAGGTGGTTTCAAATCTGCCTTGGACAGAAAATGCTCGATGACAGAGCTGGCGGTCATCTTTTCAAAGAATAGGGAAGTTGTGAATTTCACATAAAACTGACCGTTTGTTGAAGCTATCATAGCTCCGTTGGCCAAAATCATTTTGATCAACACCAGGATGAATGCGATCAACCATGCGGACATTTCTAAATTCATTGCGCTGGTGTTCGTTTTCGAGGAACGAAAGGGTTGTATGGTGAACATACTTCTGTTTGATTTGAGAACTCCGAGTGAAAATCGATATATCTAATTTGCAGACGAATAGTTATACTTCTTCACTTCTCAATGCATATTTCGTTAGATTACATTGCGAATGTCCAGTTTGTTGTTATTTACTGTTTTTGCGATCAGACAACCACGGAATTGAGACCACAGAATTTCCTTCCGGAGCTCCGACTGGAAAAGATAATGACGTAGCTTAGAGGAATCCCAAGAAAGTTTTCCGTTTCATTGGTCAGTTTATGGGGAATCCCTTGAACTGCACAACAGGTGGCGCTGCAGTGGTCTTCGAATGGCCGATACAAAGAGACGGCTTTACGAAACTTGTTTATGACAATCTTGGTATTTTATGAGTAATTAAATCACTGGAAAGCGCAGCTTCGCGAAACCAGAATTCATTATAGGCATTTTTTTTTAGGGATTTTGACACGTCAGTACCAATAATTAATACACATGCGTAATTATTGCTTGCAAAAATACTGATGCGGGCGGGTTACGGGAAACGAACCATTAATTATCAGCGGCCTAAAGTCCTGAGTGAACAGTACCATGCAACCATGCCTGTGTCAGTATGACAGGTTCTTTCAAGTTATGGTTCATACTTCATGTAAGCAGCCATTCCATGCTAAGTGCACATCAAGCTCATTTTTTCAAATGTATCATCCAGGCCATCATTCTATATTTTTAGAGTCACCAATATTCCAAGTTTAATACGAAGCTGCGCATCTGAAAACCCCTCGGCTCTGGGCGCCAGCCATTCATAATGTATTCAATTTGAAGCAAGACTTCAGGAACACCAAGCAGTCAAGTGACAAATATACAGATTATGAAAAAATTTGCCATTAGAAATTGCCTCTAAGGTTTATGTCCAATCAGAGAAGTCGGTATTCATTACATAAGTCTGTTGATGCATCGATGATGTATACCAAATTTTGTCATAGAGCATTTGAAAATTATCAGAGATAGAGATCATTAATGATTTCGCATAAATTAAAGATGGCCGCCCATCCTTCCCATCACTCAGAGAAACTGATGTGGTTATTCATTGCAAGTGTCTTGATACATGGATGCTGTATACCAAGTTGCATATAGAACACTGAAATGGTATCAAAGATATACATAATCAAAGATTTTGCATAAATTAAAGATGGCTACCAAGGTTTCCGCCCAATCAGAAACACCAGAACTGCCATTTATCGTAAGTCTATTGATGCATCGATGATATATGCCAAATTTTACATCGAGCACTCGAACGGTATCAGAGATAGAGACCATTAATGATTTCGCATAAATTAAAGATGGCCGCCCATCCTTCCTGCCACTCAGAGGAACTGATGTGGTTATACATTGCAGGTCTCTTGATACATCGATGCTTTATACCAAGTTTCGTATAGAACACTTGAATGGTATCAAAGATATATATCATTAAAGATTTTGCATAAATTAAAGATGGCCACCAAGGTTTCCACCGAATCAGGGAAACTGGTTTGGTCATTCCTTTGAAGTCTCTTGATGCATCGATGATCTATATCAAGTTCACACACGGAACAGTGAAATGGTACCTAAGATACACAAGATTAATGATTTCGCATAAATTAAATATGGCCGCCAAAGTTTCCAACCAATCAGGTCCAGATTCAATAGGGTTCTGGGTCATGAGCATATGGATGTGCAGTGCAAGTTTGGTGTGCCTAGGGTAAGTCGCTCTAAAGATATCTTGGTAACGAGAAAGCTGTGATGGTTTCGCATAAATTAAAGATGGCCGCCAAAGTTTCCAGCCAATCAGGTCCAGATTCAATAGGGTTCTGCGTCACGCGCATACGGATGTGCACTGCAAGTTTGGTGTGCCTAGGGTAAGTCGTTCTGAAGATATCTTGGTATCGAGAAAGGTGTGACGGACGGACGGAAGGCAAGACAGACGGACAGACGGACAGACATACATGACGACGACAATACCCTTCGGCCAAATTTTGGCCGAGGGGTAAAAACATATAAAGCATTTGGGTGTTCGGCACCAAGTACTCTTGTTTTGGTCCCCCGGAGAAGTAGGCGTCACTGAGTACAGGCTCCGGGCATCAGTGCCTATCTTCTGCAACACAGTGGAAATTTCCAATGATTTCTAGGTCAAACAGCTGACTCCTGTTGTGTGATGTAGGCCAGTAGAAGCAGTGTTGCTGCAGCCACAGAACAGACCAGATATATATTGTGATTTCAGTCTCTGATGTTTGTAATTCTCCTTATTATTTGGTGTCACGCGAGTCACAAATGTAAGTATTTTATTTCTTACCCACCAGTAAACAGAAGTTGGAACTTTTAACCATATATCAAAGACGTCTACTGCAGTATATGTCTAAGATTCCAGCAAAGAAAATTTCCTTCGCAAGTTTGAATTAATGCAGTATGTTCCCTAACTTTGTGTCACGTGAGTCACGTCATGTTTGTCACATGAGTCACATACCCATTGCTTCTTCATACTGAGTGTTAGAGGCAACCAGTTGATGACCTCTTATGTGAGATGCCTCGCCCAGATTTAGTGAATAACAGAGCACAGCTTTCGTTCACCGATGACAGTCTCCAAAAAGCAAGAGATGCAGCATTGAGTGTGCTTGGCACAGACACTGTTTATTTCAAGTGATGGTTTCTCTGAGACTGTTTGATGGGACTAAGTACATGCAGGGGTTATTCTAGCCCAAAATTGTTCACAAACTCAATTTCAAAATTTTGGAAACTCAATTTTTTTGCACGCCTATGGCGCGCAACGAAATTCTACAAAACTCAATATTTTTTCCTTTTTCATCAAAAAAATGATGAAACTCAATTTTTTCAACTTTTTCATCGTACCAATTACAGAACTGAGGTTGGTCATATATTTACGAGAACAGAAACACCGTAGACGCTACTTTAGAGATCGACAAATACTGACAACCCTATTTACATGAATTATATACAGTCTATGTAACATTGGTAAAATAACCCAGTGTTACGTGATAACCCGTTGGCCCAAACCATGGCAGGGTACCGTGTGTTGTCCAACAATTGAAGGCGACAGTAGCGTGTCGTGTCTTCTTAGAGCAACAACAACATATTGAACTGCTGCTGCATTGTCAATCAAGATATAAACATCAGCCTAAAATATTCGGCCGTCGACCGAATACACTTGTACACTCCTGTTCAACCACACCAAACCACAGTATGGCCATTGTCAGTTAATAGGTTGTTTAGCTTGACTTTCTCATAATAAAACATACATGCTAAAAGCTATAATTATTAATTATTGAAGCTAAATTTTCTACCGTTGACAGAGAAGAATGTGATTGAATATATAACCTGACAAAATTCCTATTTTACAGATTTATACACTCTGAAATCTCTCATAAAGATCACCAGAAAAAAAACATTTATGAAATAATTATTCTCTAAAGAGACATCTTAAGTTTGCTTTAATTTAATTGAAACATAACGTAAATAATTATGGTAGACAGTAAAACTCAAAAGCGCACACATTCTGTAAATAGAAATCCTGGGAAACCACTCTTAGAATTTAGATGTGACCACTATTAAAGATAACTGCAGGATTTATTACCCGAATTTTCAACTTCTTTTATTCTTTTATAATGACTGAAGATAGGGATTCTCTGTCCAGGGCAACGACTTTTGTATGTCCATCGCCCTTAAGCTGTACGAGTATTTCGTTACGTGCAGGTCGACAGCCTGTGTTGTCGTTGTTGTTGTCGGGAGTGAAGATGTGAAGCGCTCGATCACTTCGCCCAAAAGCGTATCACTAGAGAAATGAATGGTTAAATTCGGCACAATGTGCCGACTGGTTGATGAGGAAACAACTGACCCGTTAACTAAAACAATAATGGCTTTGGTACGCGACCATCAAAACTGCCGGAGTTAAAAACTGCTGTGTGTTTGATACGAGGGAATCCTCGCTAGAGATTCATGCCGGGAAGAGGACTGTGCCTCGTTTTGAAATCAGGCCAGGGGTTCCCCCAACAATGTGGACCAAAATGGCGGCTTTTGCCACTCGTGGCCTCCGCGCTGTGACGGCAAGCGACCACCTCATTCGTTTTACTTGGATTTGCTTACTTATTTTTTTTACAGCCAAACATTACTGATAATTAATATACATACGGCATTATTTATCTCCTAACTATTGATGTGGGCGGGTAATGCGAGACAACATATCGACTGACAACTGGTAAATTGTGGGAAACTCAATATTTTTTTCGTGCGCGCTTTGCGCGCAAACAGCAAAAATCGCAAAACTCAATTTTTTTTATCAAAACTCAATTTGAAATTCTCTGCAAAACTCAATATTTTTCTTTTTTCATCGTGGCTAGAAAAACCCCTGCATTGACAATTAGTATATGTGGAACAGATCTCCTGAATGCTTTCACTTTGTCCAGCTCAGGGGGAACTACTCTGGTTATACGAAAATTAACTGAACCTTTTCAAACTTGCACAGCATGACTACAAAAAGGCATGCAACCAATATGGTGGTGTTTAAGTTAAGCGAAGAATTTGTGGTTTGCGTGCATTTTTGAAAATGTTTTCCTGGTCACCTCAATAACTACGTGGGTTGTCAGGTTACAGAAAACAACAATATTTTATTTCTTTGCACTGAAAGAATCAGTTGTTTTGCATGATATATTTTTTTGGCAAGCCAGGCAACACTGCTTGTATTTGCGCCGGGGGTAAAATGTACCAGCCGCGCTCAGAGAGAATCAGTTTTGCGCATTTGTTGATTATTTCTACATTCAAATGTATCTCCTGGTTAGAATTGGATTCAAAACCTTCGTATCGGCATTTGTTGTGTAATAATTTACTGCTGGGACGTCTTTCATCCCTCGTCAAAACCCCTCGATTGCTGCGCAATCTCGGGGTTTTGTGTCGGGATGAAAGACTTCCCAGCGGTAAATTATTACACAACAACTACCTCTGTGTCGGTTGTGAACCCTTAATCAAAACCCCTCGAATGCTTTGCAATCTCAGGATTGGGATTTTGTATGAAGGACACTCCAGGTTAGTACACAAAAGATACCTCCATCTGACCCCTTAAAACTGTCATTCAGGGTCAGCCAGCTAGTTACCACATCCAGAAAACAGGCATCAACCTGTATTTAGGCTCCCATTAACATGACAATGTCAACTGCAACAACATGCTAATAACCATGTTGAGATAATAACTGTTCAACTTAGAGTGTTGAGACTAATATATTACAGCCTTTCGAGTAAGGAGGCTAGGGTGGACTGAAATCTGTCCGCCCCCAACGCTTAGAGAGCGATTGTTTGCTGGCATGTACAGGGGTAGAAATATTCAAAATCATCAGCAGGACATTTGTCCTGCTGGTCAAAAAAGTTGCCGGACATTTTCATCTTTGTCATGACAAAAGTTATTGTCAGACAAACTGATGTTGTTTTGCTTCATTGAACTATTTCTGAGATTTGCTGAACCAGTCACAAATGAATTTCTCAAGCGATCTTTGCCTTTTACTTTTGGTTTATCTCTCACATATTAACGTCCAGAGCTGTAATCATACCATGGTTGATTTTTCTTAAAATCGGCCTTAAAATTTCATGTCACTGCCACGCTAGACATGCTAGATGGCGGTGATGCAGGCAGAGCTTTTGGGGCTTTGTCTGTACTATTGGGCAGTATTTCTGATCTTTCTAATTCCCCTTGGTCGCAGACTTTTTTTTACGTAAAGTCAAAGTTTTACAGGCCCGCCATTTTGTCGACCGAACACGAGGTTTCCCTTCAATGTTCACCTCATTCCGTGTGATCGACCTGCTTCACCCGACGGCCTATAAATACTTTCATCTGCCTGACAAACAGACGAGATGTAAACTGCTCATAGACACATGGTAAATATAGAAGGATGACGTCAATAATTCAGACCAATCAAAATGTAGGTCACGAGGAATGCCCTTTCAACATTCCATTCCCCAACAACAACAGCATCAAGCATGGCAAGTTGACTTTCGTTGAAATTTGCACATGAATTCGGGGAATAAAACTAAGATGAAGCAGTTGCCTTTATAAGCAATCTCATAGCAGGTTTTGTATTTTCTAGAGATTCAGGGCTGATAAACTGCGTCGGACAATACGGGAGTTTCCATTCTGTCAGGATAAGAGTATTTGCCCCTGTCCGCCAGAGGACGTTTGAATCGGGGAGGACAAAATCCCATACAATGTATCTTTCTTCTAGCAACGTTGTATTGTGACGTCATGCAACAATCAGATATGGCGACAGCATCATGACGTCAGCAAAGGACATTACGCATTATACTAATGATGTCACTGGCGTTACAATAGAAAATGTCGCCTTGAACGTGGATATGGCCAAATACAAAGTATTACATTGACAAGTGTGGTCTGTCATGCCACCGAACCCAATTTTGAAGTTATTGGAAATGTCGTTTGCTCAATATATTGCACTGTTTTGATGGCTACCTATCTCTTTTCATCTTATCCAATCCACATTTTGTCCCCCCTGACTCGAGCGCCTACTAGCGGACAAGGGCAAATTACTCGTACACGGACAGTTCGGAGACTTCGCTATTGTCCGAGGGACAAACCAATTTTACCGGACAGTATGTTTTTTGGCCTGACAAGTCCGACAAATCAATGTATATTTCGTTCCCTGATGTATATAAGCTGGCATTTGTGCATGAGCCTAGAGCTGGCTTAATGATGCTCAATCCATTAAATTGCCAGTCACATGCTTTAATTTTGAATTATTTTAGTTGCAGGTGGGAAAATTAAACTTAGAGAACATGAATAATAAGTCTTGATTTTGGAAAGAAGTTGGTATCACTTTTATTCTTGTTGACACAGACTTGTCTTTATGAAAGGGAAGTAACTCTGGTAGAAAAAGTGGAAAGACAAAAACTGGCCAATCCTGCCCAACAATGCTCTCACACCACTGTTTGTCAGTAATCACCCTGATCAGTGCTGTTATCATGGTAATAAGCTATCCTGCAGCTGCTTGATACAGTTATTATCACGCCTCCAGTTGTGGATGATCTAAGAGGCATTAGTGTGCAAGGATGAGGACTTTGTACTAATGTTCAGCTGTGGAGTCAAAAGTATGTCAGTTATCCATTGTTTGCTATCTGTATATTCAACTGGCACAGCTGATCCACTTCACACCATTTACCAATTTGGACACTTATAGGTTCTGAACATTTGAGTTTGGGCACTCTCCGAGACCTCATCAATTAAAGTTAAATGCAACATTTTGTATGATTTTGCAGTACCTTGCCGATTTTTTTTTTATACTTTTATCTGACAATTTCTTTTTCGGTCAATATCTCGGTTATTATTTCATGGACAACTTTGAAACTGATATGGAAGATCCTTTTAGTACCTTGCAGTATCAGGTCTTCAGGTGTTTCGATACTTTTTCACTGAGAGATGGCTCTTATCCAGTCCATTAAGAATTTCTTGTGTGATCTCTGTCCCAGTTAGTACTTATTGATGGAAAACTTTGAATTTTATATAGTATATTAGTATATTGCAGGTGTGCATGGAAGACTTTTTACTTCGTCATAATCATTCATG
>JAVTVY010031907.1:0-12910 GCA_036873755.1 Hanleya hanleyi | reverse complement strand
GATGGAGGGATGAAGGGATATGAGATGGAGGGATGGAGGGATGGAGGGATATGAGATCGAGGGATGGAGGGATGGAGGGATATGAGATGGTGGGATGGAGGGATGGAGGGATATGAGATGGAGGGATGGAGGGATGGAGGGATATGAGATGGAGGGATGGAGGGATATGAGATGGAGGGATGGAGGGATATGACATGGAAGGATATGGGATGGAGATGGAGGGATGGAGGGATATGAGATGGAGAGATGGAGATGGAGGATGATATGGAGGGATGGAGATGGAGGGATGATATGGAGGGATGGAGATGGAGGGATGATATGGAGGGATGATATGGAGGGATGGAGATGGAGGGATGGATATGGAGGGATGGAGATGGAGGGATGGATATGGAGGGATGGAGATGGAGGGATGGATATGGAGGGATGGAGATGGAGGGATGGATATGAGGGATGAGGGATGGAGTTATCAGGGATGAGATGGAGGATTGATATGGAGGGATGAGATGGAGGGATGAGATGGAGGGATGGAGATGAAGGGATGGATATGGAGGGATGGATATGAAGGGATGGAGATGGAGGGATGGATATGGAGGGATGGAGATGGAGGGATGGAGATGAGGGATGGATATGGAGGGATGGATATGGAGGGATGAGCGATGGAGGGATGAGGGATAGAGTTATCAGGGATGGAGCGATGGAGGATGGATATGGAGAGATGGAGGATGGATATGGAGAGATGGAAGATGGATATGGAGAGATGGAGGATGGATATGGAGGATGGATATGGAGAGATGAGGGATGGAGATGAGGGATGGATATGGAGGGATGAGATGAGGGATGGATATGAGGGATGAGCGATGGAGGGATGAGGGATGGAGGGATGAGGGATGAGGGCTGGAGTGATGAGGGATGGAGTGATGAGGGATGGAGTGTTGCGGGATGGAGTGATGAGGGATGGAGCGATGTGGGATGAGATGAGGGATGGAGATGAGGGATGGATATGGAGAGATGAGGGATGGAGTGATGAGGGATGAGCGATGGAGTGATGAGGGATGAGCGATGGAGGGATGGAGGGAATGAGGGATGGAGGGATGGAGGTATCAGGGATGAGGGATGGAGGGAATGAGGGAATGAGGGATAGAGCGATGGAGCGATGGAGGGATGAGATGAGGGATGGAGATGAGGGATGGATATGGAGAGATTGAGGGATGGAGTGATGAGGGATGAGCGATGGAGGGATGAGATGAGGGATGGAGATGAGGGATGGATATGGAGGGATGAGGATGAGCAATGGAGGGATGAGCGATGGAGGGATGAGGGATGAGGGATGGAGTGATGAGGGATGGAGGGATGAGGAATTGAGGGATGGAGTGATGCGGGATGGAGTGATGAGGGATGGAGCGATGTGGGATGAGATGAGGGATGGAGATGAGGGATGGATACGGAGAGATAAGGGATGGAGTGATGAGGGATGAGCGATGGAGGGATGAGCGATGGAGGGATGAGGGATGAGCGATGCAGGGTTGAGGGATGACCGATGAGGGATGGAGGGATGAGGGATGGAGTTATGAGGGATGGAGTGATGAGGGATGGAGTGATCAGGGATGGAGTGATCAGGGATGGAGTGATCAGGGATGGAGTGATCAGGGATGGAGTTGTGAGGGATGGGAGATGGAGAGATGAGGGATAGAGTTATCAGAGATGAGGGATGGAGATGGAGAGATGAGGGATGGATATGGAGAGATGAGGGATGGAGTGATGAGGGATGAGCGATGGAGTGATGAGGGATGAACGATGGAGTGATGAAGGATGAGCGATGGAGGGATGAGGGATGAGCGATGGAGGGTTGAGCGATGGAGGGATGAGGGATGAGCGATGGAAGGATGAGCGATGGAGTGATGAGGGATGGAGTGATCAGGGATGGAGTTGTGAGGGATGGAGTTGTGAGGGATGGAGTTATGAGGGATGGAGTTGTGAGGGATGGAGTTATGAGGGATGGAGTTATGAGGGATGGAGTGATCAGGGATGGAGTTGTGAGGGATGGAGTTATGAGGGATGAGGGATGGAGTTATGAGGGATGGAGTTATGAGGGATGAGGGATGGAGTTATCAGGGATGGAGTTATGAGGGATGGAGTTATGAGGGATGGAGTTATCAGTGATAGAGTTATCAGGGATGGAGTTATCAAGGATGAGTGATGGAGTTATTAGGGATGGAGTTATCAGGGATGACGGATGGAGTTATGAGGGATGGAGTTATCAGGGATGACGGATGGAGTTATGAGGGATGGAGTTATCAGGGATGGTGTTATATGAGATCCCTGAAGGATGGAGTTATATCAAATCCCTGCGGGATGGAGTTATGTCAGATTCCTGAGGGGTGGAGTTATATCAGATCCCTGAGGGATGGAGTTATATCAGATCCCTGAAGGATGGAGTTATATCAGATCCCGGAGGGATGTCCTTCTTGGATGCAAGAAGTTTTTTTCCTTCTTGAACTTTCGTATCATCTTCTTTGGATACAATAATTTCTCCCTCATCTCTGATTTTGGTAGCATTTCACTTGGATACAATAATATCATCTTCCTTGGATACAATAATTTCCTCCTCATCACTTACTAAAGTTCAGGATCATCTCAACTGGATGCACCAATTTCTTCCGCATCACTGTTGACTTCCTTTCTCAACTTTAGTATAATTTCCCTCGGATAGAACAATTTCTTCCTCATCACTGTTGACTTCCTTACCGAACTTTAGTATCATCTGACTGGGATACAAAGAATTCTCTCACATCACTGATGAATAACTTCCCGAACTTTAGTGCCGTCTTACGTGGATAAAACAATTTCTTCCCCATCTTAATTTGATGACGTCCTTCCCGTACTTCAGTATCATCTCACTTGCAAGAATTTCTTCTTCATCTTTGACGACTTCCTTCCTAAACCTAAGTATCATTTTACTTGGATACAACAAATTCTTCCTCATCTCTGACAACTTCATTTATGAATTTGAATCCAAGTGAAATGTTGTAAGTTCGAAAATGAAGTTATCGGAGATGAGGAAGAAATTACTGTATCCAAGTGAGGTTGAGAAAGGAAGTCATCAGCGAGGAAGAAATTGTTGTAGCCAAGTGAGATGATACTAAATTTCGGGAAGGAAGTCAGAGATGCAGAAGAAATTATTGTATACAAGTGAGATGATGCTAAAGTTCAAGAAGGAATTCATCAGAGATGAAAAAGAAATTATTGTATCCAAGATATATGATACTAAATTTCAGTAAGGAAGTCACAGAGATGAAGAAAAAATTATTGTATCCAGGTGATATGATGCTAAAGTTCAATAAGGAATATATCAGAAATGAAGAAGAAATTATTGTATACATGTGAGATGATAGTAAGGCTCAGAAAGGAATTTATCAGAGATGAAGAGGAAATTATTGTATCCGAGTGAGATGCTACCAAAGTTCAAAAAGAAAGTTATCAGAGACGAGGAATAAATTATTGTATCCAAGGGAGATGATACTATTGTTCTGAAATGAATTTATCAGAGATGAAGAGGAAATTATTGTATCCGAGTGAGATCCTCAGGAGAACGGTCACATGCCCATTTTATTAGTTATATAGTACAACATCAACCAGCAGAACGGTCGTATGTTTCCATCGTATCAGTCTTATCCGACAGAATTCATCAGAAGAAATGCCACATTTTCTATAATATCAGACAAAAACAGCCACCACAACAATTAAAAGGGTGGCGTCAGTCTTATCAGTTGTAGCAAGACACATCCACCGAGATAGCATTTGCATGTTGTGTGCGATCGGTTATATCAGACAACCTCCACCAACAAATATGTTACATGTTAAAATCATATCAGGTAACATCCTGGAGAGCGGCATTATTTAATTATATCAGTAAATATTTATCAAGATGGCGTTAAAATTCTATCTTATTAGTTATATCAGAGTACATGTACCAAGACAACTTTAACATATTCTGTGTTATTAGTTATATCAGAGAACATCTACCAAAATGGTGTTCTACACAGAAAAATAAGTCCTTAACAATTTAAGGAATATTCCCCGACTATTACACCAGCGGAATATTCCTCAACATAACTATAGAATATTCCTTACCCTGTTAAGAAATTTTCTTAAAATACTACGGAATATTCCTTATTAAATTTTAAGGAATATTCGGCTGGTGTAATAGTCGGAGAATACTCCTTAAATTTTAAGGATTTTTTTAATCAGCGAAATCAGGGAACATCGAGTTAGAGAACGTTAACATTGTCTTAATAGTTATACAAAAGAACACCCACCATGATATTGTTAACATATGCTGCCATATCAGCTTTATCAGAGAACATCTACCAAGATGAGGTTATCATACTCTGTCTTAATTATGTCGGAGAACATCCATGCACTGAGATTAGGGTCTTATCGGTTATACCAGAGAACATATACCAAGAAGACGTTAACATTTTCTGTCCTATCATTTATATCAGGGAGCATTTAACCAAGAAGACTTGAACATATTTCATCTTATTATTTATATCAGGGAACATCTATCAAGATGACGTTAATATTCTGTCTTATCAGTTATATCAGAGAAGATCTACCGTCAACGTATTCTGTCTTATCGATTATATCATAGCACATCTACCGTTAACGTATTGTGCCCTATCAACTTAACATTCTGTCTTATCAGTTATATCAGAGAACATCTACCGTCAACGTATTCTGTCTTATCGATTGCGTCATAGAACATCTACCGTTAACGTATTGTGCCCTGTCAGTTTAACATTCTGTCTTATCAGTTATATGAGAGAACATCTACCGTCAACGTATTCTGTCTTATCGATTATATCAGAGAACATCTACCGTTAACGTATTGTGCCCTATCAGTTTAACATTCTGTCTTGTCAGTTATATCAGAGCACATCTACCGTCAGCGTACTCTGTCTTATCGATTATGTCATAGAACATCTACCGTTAACATATTCTGTCTTATCAGTTATATCAGAGCACATCTACCGTCAACGTATTCTGTCTTATCGGTTATATCATAGCACATCTACCGTTAACGTATTGTGCCCTATCAGTTTAACATTCTGTCTTATCAGTTATATCAGAGAACATCTACCGTCAACGTATTCTGTCTTAACGATTATATCAGAACATCTACCGTTAACATATTCTGTCTTATCAGTTATATCAGAGCACATCTACCGTCAACGTATTCTGTCTTATCGATTATGTCATAGAACATCTACCGTTAACGTATTGTGCCCGATCAGTTTAACATTCTGTCTTATCAGTTATATCAGAGAACATCTACCGTCAACGTATTCTGTCTTAACGATTATATCAGAACATCTACCGTTAACATATTCTGTCTTATCAGTTATATCAGAGCACATCTACCGTCAGCGTATTCTGTCTTATCGATTATGTCATAGAACATCTACCGTTAACATATTCTGTCTTATCAGTTATATCAGAGAACATCTACCGTCAACGTATTCTGTCTTATCGATTATGTCATTGAACATCTACCGTTAACGTATTGTGCACTATCACTTTAACATTCTGTCTTATCAGTTATATCAGGGAACATCTACCGTTAATATATTCTTTCTTATCAGTTATATCAGGGAATATCTACCAAGATGACGTTAACATTATGTCTTATCAGTTATATCAGAGAACATCTACCGTCAACGTATTCTGTCTTAACGATTATATCAGAACATCTACCGTTAACATATTCTGTCTTATCAGTTATATCAGAGCACATCTACCGTCAGCGTATTCTGTCTTATCGATTATGTCATAGAACATCTACCGTTAACGTATTGTGTCCGATCAGTTTAACATTCTGTCTTATCAGTTATATCAGGGAACATCTACCGTCAACATACTCTGTCTTATCAGTTATATCAGAGCACATCTACCGTCAGCGTACTCTGTCTTATCGATTATGTCATAGAACATCTACCGTTAACATATTCTGTCTTATCAGTTATATCACAGCACATCTACCGTCAACGTATTCTGTCTTATCGATTATATCATAGCACATCTACCGTTAACGTATTGTGCCCTATCAGTTTAACATTCTGTCTTATCAGTTATATCAGGGAACATCTACCGTTAACATATTCTGTCTTATCAGTTATATCAGAGAAGATCTACCGTCAACGTATTCTGTCTTAACGATTATATGAGAAAATCTACCGTTAACATATTCTGTCTTATCAGTTATATCAGAGCACATCTACCGTCAGCGTGTTCTGTCTTATCGATTATGTCATAGAACATCTACCGTTAACATATTCTGTCTTATCAGTTATATCAGAGAACATTTACCGTCAACGTATTCTGTCTTATCGATTATGTCATTGAACATCTACCGTTAACGTATTGTGCCCTATCAGTTTAACATTCTGTCTTATCAGTTATATCAGGGAACATCTACCGTTAACATATTCTGTCTTATCAGTTATATCAGGGAACATCTACCAAGATGACGTTAACATTATGTCTGATCAGTTATATCAGAGAACATCTACCGTCAACGTATTTTGTCTTAACGATTATATCAGAACATCTACCGTTAACTTATTATGTGTTATCAGTTATATCAGAGCACATCTACCGTCAACGTATTCTGTCTTATCGATTATGTCATAGAACATCTACCTTTAACGTATTGTGCCCTATCAGTTTAACATTCTGTCTTATCAGTTATATCAGAGAACATCTACCGTCAACGTATTCTGTCGTAATGATTATATCAGAACATCCACCGTTAACATATTCAGTCTTATCAGTTATATCAGAGAACATCTACCGTCAACGTATTTTGTCTTACCGATTATATCATTGAACATCTACCGTTAACGTATTGTGCCCTACCAGTTTAACATTCTGTCTTATCTGTTATATCAGGGAACATCTACCGTTAACATATTCTGTCTTATCAGTTATATCAGGGAACATCTACCAAGATGACGTTAACATTATGTCTTATCAGTTATATCAGAGAACATCTGCCGTCAACGTTTTCTGTCTTAAGGATTATATCAGAACATCTACCGTTAACATATTCTGTCTTATCAGTTATATCAGAGCACATCTACCGTCAACGTATTCTGTCTTATCGACTATATCATAGCACATCTACCGTTAACGTATTGTGCCCTATCAGTTTAACATTCTGTCTTATCAGTTATATCAGAGAACATCTACCGTCAACGTATTCTGTCTTAACGATTATATCAGAACAGATAACGTTAACATATTCTGTATTATCAGTTATATCAGAGCACATCTACCGTCAGCGTATTCTGTCTTATCGATTATGTTATAGAACATCTACCGTTAACATATTCTGTCATCGATTATGTCATAGAACATCTACCGTTAACATATTCTGTCTTATCAGTTATATCAGAGAACATTTACCGTCAACGTATTCTGTCTTATCGATTATGTCATTGAACATCTACCGTTAACGTATTGTGCCCTATCAGTTTAACATTCTGTCTTATCAGTTATATCAGGGAACATATACCGTTAACATATTCTCTCTTATCAGTTATATCAGGGAACCTCTACCAAGATGACGTTAACATTATGTCTGATCAGTTATATCAGAGAACATCTACCGTCAACGTATTCTGTCTTAACGATTATATCAGAACATCTACCGTTAACTTATGATGTGTTATCAGTTACATCAGAGCACATCTACCGTCAACGTATTCTGTCTTATCGATTATGTCATAGAACATCTACCTTTAACGTATTGTGCCCTATCAGTTTAACATTCTGTCTTATCAGTTATATCAGAGAACATCTACCGTCAACGTATTCTGTCGTAATGATTATATCAGAACATCTACCGTTAACATATTCTGTCTTATCAGTTATATCAGAGCACATCTACCGTCAACGTATTCTGTCTTATCGATTATGTCATAGAACATCTACCGTTAACATATTCTGTCTTATCAGTTATATCAGAGAACATCTACCGTCAACGTATTTTGTCTTATCGATTATGTCATAGAACATCTACCGTTAACGTATTGTGCCCTACCAGTTTAACATTATGTCTTATCAGTTATATCAGAGAACGTCTACCGTCAACGTATTCTGTCTTAACGATTATATCAGAACATCTACCGTTAACATATTGTCTTATCAGTTATATCAGAGCACATCTACCGTCAACGTATTCTGTCTTATCGATTATGTCATAGAACATCTACCGTTAACGTATTGTGCCCGATCAGTTTAACATTCTGTCTTATCAGTTATATCAGGGAACATCTACCGTCGACATATTCTGTCTTATCAGTTATATCAGAGCACATCCGCCGTCAGCGTATTCTGTGTTATCGATTATGTCAGAGAAAATCTACCGTTAACGTATTGTGCCCGATCAGTTAAAAATTCTGTCTTATCAGTTATATCAGAGAACATTTAACCAAGAAAACTTGAACATATTTCATCTTATTATTTATATCAGGGAACATCTATCAAGATGCCCTTAATATTCTGTCTTATCAGTTATATCAGAGAAGATCTACCGTCAACGTATTTTGTCTTATCGATTATATCATAGCACATCTACCGTTAACGTATTGTGCCCTATCAACTTAACATTCTGTCTTATCAGTTATATCAGAGAACATCTACCGTTAACGTTTTCTGTCTTATCGATTGCGTCATAGAACATCTACCGTTAACGTATTGTGCCCTGTCAGTTTAACATTCTGTCTTATCAGTTATATGAGAGAACATCTACCGTCAACGTATTCTGTCTTAACGATTATATCATAGAACATCTACCGTTAACGTATTGTGCCCTATCAGTTTAACATTCTGTCTTGGCAGTTATATCAGAGCACATCTACCTTCAGCGTACTCTGTCTTTTCGATTATGTCATAGAACATCTACCGTTAACATATTCTGTCTTATCAGTTATATCAGAGAACATCTACCGTCAACGTATTCTGTCTTATCGATTGCGTCATAGAACATCTACCGTTAACGTATTGTGCCCTGTCAGTTTAACATTCTGTCTTATCAGTTATATGAGAGAACATCTACCGTCAACGTATTCTGTCTTAACGATTATATCATAGAACATCTACCGTTAACGTATTGTGCCCTATCAGTTTAACATTCTGTCTTATCAGTTATATCAGAGCACATCTGCCGTCAGCGTATTCTGTCTTATCGATTATGTTATAGAACATCTACCGTTAACATATTCTGTCTTATCAGTTATATCAGAGAACATTTACCGTCAACGTATTCTGTCTGATCGATTATGTCATTGAACATCTACCGTTAACGTATTGTGCCCTATCAGTTTAACATTCTGTCTTATCAGTTATATCAGGGAACATATACCGTTAACATATTCTCTCTTATCAGTTATATCAGGGAACATCTACCAAGATGACGTTAACATTATGTCTGATCAGTTATATCAGAGAACATCTACCGTCAACGTATTCTGTCTTAACGATTATATCAGAACATCTACCGCTAACTTATGATGTGTTATCAGTTACATCAGAGCACATCTACCGTCAACGTATTCTGTCTTATCGATTATGTCATAGAACATCTACCTTTAACGTATTGTGCCCTATCAGTTTAACATTCTGTCTTATCAGTTATATCAGAGAACATCTACCGTCAACGTATTCTGTCGTGATGATTATATCAGAACATCTACGTTAACATATTCTGTCTTATCAGTTATATCAGAGCACATCTACCGTCAGCTTATTCTGTCTTATCGATTATGTCATAGAACATCTACCGTTAACATATTCTGTCTTATCAGTTATATCAGAGAACATCTACCGTCAACGTATTTTGTCTTATCGATTATGTCATAGAACATCTACCGTTAACGTATTGTGCCCTACCAGTTTAACATTATGTCTTATCAGTTATATCAGAGAACGTCTACCGTCAACGTATTCTGTCTTAACGATTATATCAGAACATCTACCGTTAACATATTGTCTTATCAGTTATATCAGAGCACATCTACCGTCAACGTATTCTGTCTTATCGATTATGTCATAGAACATCTACCGTTAACGTATTGTGCCCGATCAGTTTAACATTCTGTCTTATCAGTTATATCAGGGAACATCTACACTGTAAAAAGTGGAAACATGTTTAACGTTTCATTTTGAGATGGGTAACATGTGAGATACTTCATATTGCTACATGTTTCACCCTGTTCTCCTTGAAAGACGCAAGATTACAGCTATTTGAGGGTTGTGACATGTTTCACTCGCGTTGCCGTTTCACTATAATGACCTGAATAGCTGCTTGAAACATCAAGGCCGAAACACGTACAACCAAGTCGCAAAGGCGACATGTCTCAAGGAACAAAGTATATACAAGACAGATAATGCTGTCTGGTGCATGAAAGTTCTAGTTTCCAATAATTTATTTCTGGTCTTTAGCGATCGTGAATATATCTGACGGTATTGAGAATAAACAGACCGGCCAATTTAATTGAATTATTTGCATCGTAATATAACTCTTCCAGGCCTAGGGTATTTGAGGCCTGCCAAGGCCTAGGAAGAGACGCCTCCTCCCCACTAAATATGTTTTTACTTCTCGAGTCTAAAAGCTCCCACAATATATCTTGGGGTCCCCTCTGCTAGAAATTGCAAAAATAAAAAAAACAAATCCAATCCTTGGACACTTCACAGTTACGTCATATTCTAAATATGAATGTTTGGTCTATTTTTCGGTCAGATTTTCCATTTTGTTTATTTTTGCTATGTTTTCCGAGGTAAACTACAGGGTACTTTAGGGAAGAATTATTTGATGTGAAATAAAATAGTTCATGAACTCTTTTATCCTCAAAAGAAAATCGCGAAGAAAAAGATAAAACACCACTTTTCTGGTACCCCACATGACCGCCACTTTAAGTTTACCAATAATCCATTTCTGGGAGGGGTATGCAAATAGGGATAAACTGACTTAAATATATTACGCTGTTAAATCAAGCAGTGTCAGCTCCTAACAATTTGTTGCTTCGAAGATATAGCGCAGAAAGTTTGGTGGAGGTTAGGGCATGATTCTCCTTCATGTTCGGAAGGGTTAAGAGTAATCTCGTTAAACATTCATACCAACAAAATACACAGCAGCGTTGCTATAAAAAAGAGTGACATTGATGGGGCATCAATAAGAGTTCGCTTTGGAAGAAACAACAACTGTGTTCTCTATGTGACCAAAGCTATACATTCAGTATTTTAAATGTGTGTAACCCATCAGGAAACTTTCTGGACATAGTCAATACTATTGCCCTATATATGATTACAACCTTGCGCGGAATTCGGCCATTGTGTGACACAAATGACACCAAATCAGGCATCTTCACATTTCAAGTTAAATATTGCACTAATGTTCCGTCATTTACCTTCCCCTAATGAATAGAGTATTGTAAATTGTTCAAACTGGGAAACGCACGTGATACCATATAGCCAATCAAGATAAAAACTTGCCAACACATGCAGCGAGGATTTTCTTTGATGTCAGTCTGTGTTATTTCCAAATATGGCAAGTGGTAGTTGTATTGATGTTAACTTCTTTCGAATAGCCAATCAAATTTGAATTTTAAAGAGGTAATTGCACTCCTCCTAATATGGATCTAATATGTTTATAGAGCTATGACATCATCAAACTCGTATTCTGATCAGATATTGTGTTATGTTCAGCCGAGGCAACTCATGTAGTGTACGACTTAGATATACGAAGATGAAAGCAGGAGGAGAGAGGGCATATTATTTTCATCTTTATGAAAATATTGAATATTATTGGTGTGTGAAACAATGTTCCTCCTTCCTCACTGACTGTGATCACTGTTGCAACAATTCGAGACGAGTCCAGGCTCCGCTATTTTAATAATCATCTGCGATCCGTATTCCATTCCCCGAAACTGAATGGAATTTCAACGAATCTTTGGGCAGAGATATTTACCGCGAGCAGATAAGTCATTTTCAAGTTACAGACATCTAAATTAGCAAGTATGGTCAATACATGTATGTAATGTAGTACCCCCTGTTGAGAACTTCTTCCTGTGTGCTGCGTTAGGCTGTGTCATGTCAACACACCGATGTGGAAACTCAAGTAAATTATTATTTTGGTTAATATCTGAATGTAAATGCACCTTTTGGTGTTCACCGAAACTTCAGCACGTTATTGTGATGGACAATTTGCACGCTATGATAAATTGGTTCACATCAGGAATTATGATGTACCGAACTTGTATCTGTCTGAAATTATCATATTCATTGTTAACCTGCGGATCAAGCTGGTCTGTTATATATGTTCCTGCCTGTAGCCTATGATTATTGTTGGTTCATACCTGAGTTTGAATTCCGTTGAAGATAAGAGAATAAAAACTGATGCAAGTTGAATTTAATAAATGTTTCGTGTATTCTTGTTTCTTTCACAGGCGATCTGGCGATCTGATGAAACATGTAATGGGAGATAGACTATTTTGAAACACTTCCAAGTTTGAGACATGTTCGGACCCGTTTCGCTTGCGACATGTCTCAAAAGTTGGGACAAAGTCATGTTTGGGTTTAGACGTTTCATTTTGAAACATGTAGTCGGCCGTAACATGTTTCAGATTGAGACAACACATGTTTCACTGTGCAGGATGTCACATGTTTCAAACGGACACGTGTTTAACGATGACATGTCTGATATTGAGACATCAATAACACACATGAGGATGACACGTGTTTCAAATTGAAGCATGAAGCCGTTTCAAAATGAAATATGTACGTACAAACATGTCCCAAAAGTTGGGACAAATTCATGTTTCATTTTGAGACGTTAAACATGTCGCCAATT